>LPNX010466312.1:0-187903 GCA_001517045.1 Pseudotsuga menziesii | reverse complement strand
TATCCCACGATGTTTCCATCTACTGCATGATGGAACTATGAACTTCTCTTCAGGTCTCGATACTACACCCTGACATCATTCTTCTTGAACTGATCTTCCATTTCTTCTTAGTTACTTCTTCTTTTCTGGAAGGTTCTACATCAATGATGTCAGTGTATTCATCATATTATTCTTTGTCTTGAAATGTCATCACTTGTTCTTTAGAACAAGTCTTCATTCTTCTTTGCTTGTAGGTGATTATGTATGCGATCTTTCCTACAATTCAAATGCATTTGTATGGTTAGAACATTTCATAAAGAATATTCATATTGGAAAATACTTATGCATAAATATATGATCATGCAACTACTTTATCCAATACAACATTCATCCATATCTCACTGAAACTTTCTAGATGCCTTCCATCTCTACCAAGACAACATTGAGATTGTGCACTAATCCAATCTGTCAGCAAAGAGGTTTCATTCTAGATAAGTAGCAATGGAGAGTTGTATAGCACCATGAGCTACTTACCCATCACATGCATATTAGTAGTATACTGTCGTTAGTGCAAACATCATATCATGCATAATACATCAACTGAATATAAACAAATCCATAACAAAACAATATCATTAAATAACAATTAAATACGTATCTTTATTTGTTTCGTGGGTAGACTACTTCTTGATCCTTCAGCTTCATCGTCTTCTTGATTCATGGTAGCATCGTTTCTTATCCAAATGATATGGAGGATAATAAGTTCTTCAAGAGTTGAGTTCTTCATATTCCTTATTGCTTGAGGGATCTTCTTTGGATGGTGACATCTTGATCTTCAATTGCTCCCCTCTTCTCTTCTCTTCTTATGATTCAATCTTCTTCTTCTTTCCAAAGTCTGCTGAAAGTAATCACTTCCTTCTGGAACACATTCCTTGAATAAATGAATTCCACGATCCTGGGAGGCCATTCAAGGTGGCCATCACCACTTCTGCATTCTTCACTTCTGCTTCAAGTTGTTCTTGATTTTGAGAGACTCTTATGACTGCATGGTCTCTTCATTCTAGATCTTCACATTCTTCAACTGGTTTCTTTAGGTCATATTCTGATTTTTGTTCTTCCCTTTAAATAGCTTGAAATTCTGGAAGACCTTCAACAGCTTTGCTTGCAATAGGTAGTTCTCTATAATGCACGTGTGTAAGCCTTCTATGCCAAAGCTCATTTGGATCTACTATTTCATGGATCAAGGCTTGTTCTGGATAGCCCTTCAATTTGTACAAGCCTCCTTTTTTGTTCTCCAATCACTACCGCATCATCGATAGTCTTTCCTTTTGGCCATATGATGACTTGACCATCTATGAATGCAACCCGCATTCCTTTTGCATCAATGCTGAAATGGAGAGAAGGTTCTTCTTGAGTCTTGGAACAAACAATACTTCTTTCATTGTTAGAGACTTACCAGGGTCTAGCTTGTATGAAGATTCCCCACTACCTTTTATTGGATATTGGTAGTCATCTCCTAGTTTCACCTTGTGAGGTGATTCATGTTCCAATAGTCTTACAAAGGATTCCTTGAATCCATCATAAGTTTGGAAGCCCCGCTGTCTATAAGCCACTCATCACTTCCATGAGATATGTTACCTGTGAGAGTTGACATCAAAACATATTCATCCTTGCTTGAAGAATCTTCACTTTCATATCTGGATCTCTTTCTGGATGGTTCATCATCCTTTGCAGCATGAGCATGATGTCTTATTTGGCCTTGACAAAGTTCTTCTTGTGAAAGGCTTCTAACCTCGTCTCCCTCTGAAAATGGAACGTCTATACTCATGTAGGTGTCCAATCCATTTTCTTCAGAGAGATCATATACTTCCAGGATTGGAAGTTGTCAACTTCCACAATCTTGTCACCAAGCTGATGCGATATATCATATTGAAATGAGAACCTCAAATGGAAATAGCAAAGGATTAGATCTTACCGATTTGAGGTGTCCATCCTTGTCCCGGAGTTCGCTGATCTAGGGTTTGTCACAGAAACCCTAATTTTCAAAACTTGGAATATTTCATATCTGATTGGATAAATAGATATATCTCTTCAAATGGAGCTGTCCAATGTACTCCTTTTCTAAAAGCAGTGGAGGAAAGCTCCCGGAATAGGAAGCCCTAATTTTCCAATTTATTCTGCAGAAATGCCTGTTACTGTTTCTATGATATCTCCGAAATTAATGCTCCTATGTGTCTGAAATTTTTCACTGAGGTAACCTCACATGTCCCCAATCCAAAAACGAAAGTTTCATCAGAATTGGTTTCACCATTTGGTATTTATGATCCTTTTCCCAAGGTGACCTGTTACAGGACTGTTCAGAACAGTAAAGTTGTACGACGTGCCACATGTCACTGGTTCCTCTTTTGAGTCTAATATTTGGACCAGCGAAATTAAAGTCTGTGAAATTTTTGTAACATCTTCAGGAATTCCATTTGGACCTGTGTACCTCAATATATTGCAGATCTCCCCAGATGTCCTGTTCAGGGATGAATTCTAGAAGAGGCTGGAACCCTAACTGGGAGAGATCATATCTCCTGGAGTACAACGAATCTGAGTCTGAGTTTTGGACACAGGCTTCATCAAGATTTTATATTCGGACCCTAAAATTTTAAGCTTCTGAGACTTCGCCAATCTGAGAATATAGCGACTGTACCAAAACTTAGCATTTTTAGTATTTAGGGTTTCTCCTAGCTCAGGGCCAAACTAGGGTTTGACTTTCCTGGAGTTTTACCCAGCCAAATTTCTTGATCCAGGTCTCTAAACTTCTATTTTGATGAGGATAATAACTCTATGCTGGTCTCACTCAAAAATTCATCTTCTATAGAAATCCCTAATTTCCACATCAAAGACTGAAAATGCTCAGAATCAAATTCCGCTTCGACAGAAAGATGCGCCCTAAGGAGGAGAGTTGTTCCACCTTACTTTTGCTGAAAATTTGTGGAGGAAGATCCAAAAACTAGGAAGCCCTAGTTCCTGTAGCTGCACAATGTCTTCTTCTCAGGTTAGCTCTGATACCATGTTAGTTTTTCATCACATTAAGCTAGCATTATGATCTTAGGATCTTTTCACTGAGAGAATAACAAGCACAGTAATAAAACATAAGCAAATCACAAGAGACAAGAGACACAAAGAGTTTTCCTCGGGGAAACCATAAAGGAGAAAACCCCACAACTTCCTTAGAGATAAAATCAACACCAAAACAGTAAGAGATCTCCCAACAGCAGTGGCCTTCTATTCCTAGTATATTTCCTCCTCCACAAGTGTGCCTCACTTAAGAGAGTGAATGATGTGTATGTTAAATAGAGAGTCTCACTCTCTATTTCTATTCTTTCGTTCACTTGAATTGCATTTTCACACGTAGGCTCAACCTAATAATTACTACTCGATCCTACACCTTAATTAGTGTATAATAACTCAAGTGCCCCGAAACTATGGGGACTTACCTAATTACTTGATATGACTTGATTACATTATTAATCCTCCCGATCGAAACATCGGGGCATGACCACATGACTCAAATACATAATAGAAACATCCCAGAATAAACATCGGGTTACAATACATAAGATACATAGAAGAATACATTCCGAATTTACATATACATCAACACGGAAAAGCTCCTCGTTGTAGATCTACCTCCATGCCGATCTATACCATCAAATAAATCCCCCCTTTAGTGAATTTCGTGAACCTTGAAACGTATTTTCCCATGATCATCTTAGATCAGTGAAATTTATTTCCGCCGATGATCTAATATCTTCGCCATCCCAAACTTCAAACATCACCGTTGTGATAAATTGAATCTCAGGTTATATCTAGGAGACAGAAAAATTTCACCATCAAAGTGTTTGACAAAGCATGCAAGAGAAAACAAAGAGACAGAAAATAGCTGGAACAACACATGTGAAAGGTGATGATTACTTGTCATATTATTATCATACATCATTCATAATTCAATGGAAAATTTTGAGTGGCTCTGGAAGCCAATTGGAGTTGTGCATGTGTCAATGTGAGAAATGACCTCAATCCCCCCTAGGTGGACCAATGGAGACCCAACTCAGCACAAATAGACTAGAATTGATGTGTGAGTGTTGGTGGGGTTCTGGGTCATTAAAGACTCCAAGGCATGTGTGGGTGAAAAGATAGAGGTAGGTGGGGTGCTCTAGGTGGCAATAAATGCTCCTATGAGTGCTAAAATAGGCCAAATACACCCCTAGAACACTTAGTCAAACCAGGGCCCCAAAAATCAAGTAGGTAACTCTCCAATGCATTAATGAGGGAGAAAATGGGCTAGGTTGACCAAACCAGGGTGTTGTTGTAGGTGTGAACAGGCCAAAATAACTAGATATATTGTTGGATTAAATCTCCTAGTCTAAATGATAGGGAATCAATGAAATATAGGAAAATCAAGTTATCCTAAGGTCTAAAATATATACTAAGGATGTATTACTGCTCCTACACCCTCCCTTAATCCAAACCTAGTACAATTTAGTGATTTTGAGGCCTTGGAAACTAAGGCACAAGTCACCTTTTACAAATTTTATTAGTCCATGTAATGTTAGAATAATAAACCCATAGTTACCTACCTTAGACATTAATTTTAATCATTTTTGTCTTACTACCTAGTTTCCTAGATTCCATTCTATGCCAGTTGCCTTCTACAAGTCCTAGAATTCAACATATGATAAAACTGAGTCATGGAGCACTTGGGAAACATCCTGGAAACCCAATTTAGCATGTCTGCTTTATTCCATATCCTCTAAAGTGCATATCTACTTTTTCTAAAAAACTGTCTTGTTTTATTCATATTTAAGGCAAAAGGAAAAGCTAGACTAGGTGTAGTTGACTTGTTTTTTTCCCACATCATCCTCCCTCCTTTTCTCCAAATAAAAGCATGTATGAGTTGTCTTTCCATCCCTCTTTAGTGTTCCCACTTGAATTATCAAATTTGTGAGCATCTTCATAGATTTGGAAACTGCTTTATGCACCTATGGGGGATTTGACTAGATTTAGTAAGCCTACTTTTTTACTATTTCGAATGACATATTTATGCATTCAATTCCCTCATGTAATGATATATTACAACAGCCTATTACTTCACAATGTTGGCTATTGTACACTTATTGAATACAGATTAGTGTTATGCTCCAATTTCAGTCTCCTTTGGTGTGAATTTTGCATGTTTGATTAGAAATTTTGTGAGTGTAATTGTTCTATCTCTTGGGTTCAATTTCCACATGGTATTAGAGCCTTTTTATATCAATTTTTCTCCTTCCTTATTGCTATTTCAGGTTCAACATCTTGACTGGGAGCGCATTCTGCTGACTGGAGGGCACAGTTTATGAGCTATGGAGGAATCTTAGAAGATCATCTTGACTCCATTCAATTTATTTGAGTGCAAAGATGAGATGAATATATTGTTGAGAGAGAAAAGTCTCTACAGGGTGACTATGGAAACTGAGGCAGAGCCCAATGTAGGTGCAAAGAAAATTAAATGGCACAACAAGAGGGATGAGGCCTATGGTCTTTTGTGTCTGAGAATTTGAAGAGACCTCCTCTTCCATATTAATGGATTGAAATCACCTAATAAAGTGTGAGAGAATCTAGAAGATATTTTTGTAAAGACATATGATATCAGAGGACATCAAATCGAGAATGATTTGATCTCCTTGAGTCCTAGTAGCTTCAAATCATTGCAATTCTACGTTTCCAAGTTTAAGGCCCTTGTTTTGCAGTTGAAACAATGTGGCATAGAAAATAAGGAAGAGAAACTAGTTTTGGCCATACTTTATAAGATTGGTCCTAACTATTCAGTGTTTGTTTCTACCTTCCATGCCACCAAGTTAACAGCTCGAGCCTAGAATATGCCTAATCTTGCATAGTTCATGGAATCCCTCACACAGGAGCAAGAAAAGTTGGTGATGATGAGCACCATGAAACCTTCCAAAGACAAAGATTTGGTTGCTGGAGATTCAAGGATGGATTCAAAAGAAGGAAAAATACTAAAAATCCACCTGAATAAAAGAGAGACAAGAACACGTCTCAAGAGGAGCCCCAAGGTTACAAGAAGAACTCCCAAAAGAAGAACAACAAATAAGAAATGAGCAAGTGTGCATACTGCAGTAAGGGCTATCATCTTAAGATCTCTTGTATGAAGAAGCAAATTGACATGTTGACCCAACTCCTGTAGAAGAATAACATCTCCCTTCCTGATTTCTCAAAGAGGAGGGAAGGAGGATCAAATTCAGAGGACAGAGAGAGAGTACATGACTTGGTTGCTAGCACATCAAGCTCACCTAGCTTCATCATAGACTCTGGAGATTCTAAACATATGGTTTCAACAAAAGAGACATTATACTCTCTTGAAATGTTGAAAGGTCCATCGATAGTTTTGGGATATGACTCTCTCACTCATAGTTTGGCGAAGGGAAGGATTGATCTTGACCATGGTAAGTTCAATATTGTGTTGTATGTTCCAGGTCTTGCCTCTAATCTCTTGTTAGTGTATCAAATGACTCATACTGGGTCTCCAAAGAAGGTCATATTCTCCCCTAATGATGTTGAAATCATTGAGATTTTGAATGTGTTGGGAAAAATATGCACTATTTAATTCAACACTTAATTGTTATACCCAAATCCTATGACCACCATGTGATAAGACCCTTGACTTACATATTTTCCCTTAATCCCAGCATTTGGAGTGGAAACCCATGTTGTTTGTCAATCTTAAATAAAAATACTCAACGCCACGCTTTTCCTGTTAACCATGAGCGGTACCTTGCTCGCACCGCTTGTATCTTGTTTGCCATAAGTGGTGCCACCACATATGGCCTTTGGTCCATAAGAATTTTTAACCTAAATCATTCTATCATAAGAGGAGAAAAGCAGTACCCCGGGTAAAATGGGAAAAAGAGAAGTTTCTCAAGGCTTCTATATCATGAGCCTCGTGTCCTCCCTTATCCTTATCATAGTGGGTCAGTTGAGCTCGATATCCCCCCTCATAGGATCTTAGATGCCACCTCACCCACAAAACTATCAACCATCCCTATCCATTGAGCCTTAGAAATACAAGCTCATGTCCATAGTATAGGGGGAAAACTATAAAGGTATTGTTATGCTATTGGATTGACCACTTGGCACAAGCCATTTGAGAGCATAGAGAGAAAAGTTGGAGCTTATGGGGATGAAAGTGTTGGTTTCATGGAGATGCATGTCGACACTAAGGCTTAATTGGTTGTAAACTTATCCATTCATCTTAATGCAAAGCTGATTTTCGTCTTACATTAATGTTGTTTTGATTTTGCATGTAAATGTTGTTAGATTCCTTAGTCACTAACATGGATAAGTAGATGATGTTCTGGTAGCTTTGATGTGTTTGTATGTTTGATCTGATTGCAAGTACATAGGTTGACTATTGAAGAAACATTCCAGGTGTCTACAAAATCCAGGGAGGGTCTTCATCCTTTGTCATTCACTCATTTTTTCTAGAACTGAACCATTCAGACCAGAGGAACAACTTCTATCCACAGAAGGTGAAATATTCCTGCTAACAAATATGGCGAATCCACTGGGGAACAATTATATGTATCAGTTGATATGGTATTCCCTAGTTCTTCAACTCTTGTCTAAATCCAGGCTCCTTCTCCAACTCTCTTCAGTCAAATATACTATCTGACTCAGTGGATTTTGGTTTGAAACTTCCAGATCTATCTACATCTGAATTATTTTGACCTTTTATGCTCTCTTTTATTCTCAATCTATTAGTTTTTACCTTGATCTGATATATTTCTAACTTGATCTATCATTCTCCTTTGTGTTTTGGATTTATACAGGGAACCGCGCTTATGCAGTTGGTGAGAAGCGGTGCCATCTCCTAAACCTAGTTAGCAGCACGCGGTGCCACTGCCTAAGTCTTGTTGGCAAGAAGTGGTGCTGGTCCAAAACTGCTCTGTCAATACCCCTGCAGCGCGGTGCCAAGTAGGCATCATTCCAAGACCCTTTTTTTCTCATTTTTTGCAAAACAATTGAGTCAATTTTCTTTCAGCCCTGCACTGTCAGGCTTGTGTATTAGAATCTAATGCTTGTGGTTTGAAATTTTATGGTTAAAGATTGGTTCGATCGGAAAATTCAAAATCTAGGTTAATCTTATTGATTATTAATTCACTTCTATGCTTGTTGGTCATGCTTGTGAAAGGACTTCTTCTTTTTTGAAAAGCTTAGGGTGTTAGTAAGATATCTTTTCATTTCTGTTATATAGACTGAAAGAAAAACATTTGATTAGCATCTTAGTTTCATTTTTTATTTTCATAGAGAACTTCTTTTTCCTCCTTTATGTTCTTCTGTCTCTTATGCATTTAGTACTATCTCATCAAAATAAAAATATGGTAGTTTTAAGTTATATTTGTCTATGTTTTAAGAGAAAATGAAAAATAGAGTGCATATGCATGTAGAGTGCTTCTTGTTTTTCTTTTAGGAAAAGAGATTCTTCCCCTTATTGATTTCAGAAAAGAGAAATCATTTTGGAAAGTGTTGCTTGTCTTTGATTTTGTGTTCAAGATTGTTGTTTGGAAATATGTTTTGTTTTGAAACAAAAGAAAATAATCTCTTTCCCTCATGTAGGTAGGCATACTGAACGGTAAAGTGAAATATTTGCATACACATATTGCATGGTTTTACTTCTTTTGTCAAAACACCATGCATTCACCTAACCATACACTTTAAAATTAATGGTAGTTATAGGTTAAAATTTACATAGCAATTTGAGTGATAGGCTAGAGATGTGTTCGGGTGTAGTTAAGCGTAGGAGTTGTCGTTATTTGTCCGCATTACATCCTCGGACTCACGTGGTTCTTTCATGTACCGTTGGTATATCGAACAGCCTTTCATGTACCCTTGAGGTATATATAAAGGTACTTCATGTACTTGATTGTATATCGGAAGGCCCCTTGTGTATGTTTATGCATTAGACAACACTAATACCGATTCGAGCTCCCATGTATCTTGAGTATATCGATAGAACCCACTAGGATATCTTACCCATCTGAGAAAATACCTTTGCCCATCTTGCTTGGAGCCATACAATGAAAACAACATTTAGGGAGATTACTATGCATGTACCCTAGAGGTATATTGCAAGTGGCACCTTCTTGACAATCTTGGTGAGAGAAGCGACTATTTGAACTCCTCCTGTCATTTTAAGTGTGCTTGTTTGACCTATAACTTATGTAGAGAAATTTTTTGGCGTGTTTTCTAGGTTTTTAGACCCTAGGTTAGATAGAAAATGTACAAAATTCCTGAACTAAGATAGTCTAGAAGAGTACAGGGCTTGCCACCCAATTTTATTCCTGGTTCAGGAGAAAATCCAATGGAAGCTATCGACCAAGGAGCTGCTACCACCTCCCAAGTGGGAGATAATGTGGTTGCAGAAACTAGAGGACCGTATTCTTCACACTCGCCTCCCTTGGTCCAACAACCTTCTGGGGGAAACACCTCGTTCCATTCTCCCATAGAAGGTCATGTTGATGATACTGCCCGTCCGAATTATGGTCCTAATGCTCCATTTTGGGATACCTCTATAGGATAGGCCATTGCCTCATTTGGCACCCATTTAAAATTTTCTGAAGAGATTTCTCCAGATGAAGAAGAATGCAGACAATACCAGGCATCCATTCTCTGTGCATAGGAGATTGAGAAGAAAATAGATGATATATTGGGCACACCACCACCACGTTCCATAGCTATTCCTGTGGGATATCGTTCACTTGTCGATTCTATGAGACCCATTGAACCGATTATAGATCGCATAGTGACTCCAAACAACCCAAGAAAAAATTCCAACCCCACCACCTCCTATGTTATTTTTTTTCCTAATCCTCCTAATTCTTCTACACCTTGGGCCCAACCTTCAATTCTCATTTCGTCATTACCTTCTAGTGCCGGGGAGAAACCCCCGGCAAGACCTATCATTATTTGGCATCGGAATTGTACCTAGTCAAGGACAAACTTCTAATATAGAACAATCTATAGTTTATGTCCCTCCCATCCATACTAATATGGCCAATCCCCCATCTAGTTCAGGTCAGCCCTTGGGGGAACAACCTGTAACCATTCAATCCTCTGGAGGTTATGGTTATCAAATACCTATAGGAAATATTAATTGTCCATCCAATCCTATAGGAATACCTTATGCTGGAATTCCATACCCTAGTAATAATTTCACACCATGGGGGTAGCCTAACTGGTCTTACATGCCATCCATGGGGGGTATACCCATACATACTGTGGGAGGTGCTAGAGGACGGCCTCATGAAGCTCCTCCCCTTGGGGGGCCTAATGGGCCTGGAGGGCCTGGTGGTTTTCCTCCTTATGGTTCTAATGGTCCTGGTGGTCCTGGAGGGCCTAGTGGCTTTCCCCCTAATGGCCCTGGAGGGTCTGGTGGCCCTCCTCCTAGTGGTTCCAGAGGCTCTGGAGGTTTACCTCCTAGTGGCCCTAGAGGGTCTGGTGGTCTTCCTCCTGGTGGTCTTGGTGGTCCTGGAGGTCATGGTGGTCCTCCTTTCAGAGGCCCTAGTGGTCCTAACGGTCCTGATCCTAGAAATCAACCCCTTGTGGGAGGATTCTCTAGTAGTTCTTTGTCACAACAACCTATCTATCAGTCTACTTACAGTCCTACTGGTAATTATATTCCATATTAATATTACCAGTATGTGCAACCTAACCATCAGTTTCCTTTGCTAGCAACTTTGGACTTACCTGACTTGTCCAAGTTGATTAATGACCCCATTTGACACAATCCCTCGTGGCCTTCCATTCCAGTAAAGTTACCATCGGACATCCCAAATTTCGATGGGAAGCAAGGAGATGATCTGAAAAAACATGTTATGAAATTCCATTTGTGGTGTTCTTCAAACTCCCTCATGGATGATTCAGTTTGGTTACGACTTTTTCAGCAAAATTTGACCAGTATAGCCGCGAAGTGGTACATTGAAATTCCACAACATTTGTTTGTGCATTTTGTCTCCTTGGCAACCGTGTTTCTTACACACTTTCAGCTCCCTATCCGTTAGGAAATGGTTACTGATCTCTTAACTTCTCTACGAAAAAACACCTCCACCCACATATCCGATCATATCCATGAGTGGAGAAGGTGGAGAAGGCTTATTAAGGCCCCTATTCTAGATCAGTTATTAGCTGATTGGTTTACCAAATCTTTGTTGCCTCCTATTTCCCAAGATGTGGCTATGGGCGGTGTTGTTACTGAAAAGTAGGCTGTTAGTCGATCCCAGTATCTAGACTTGGTCTATTCCCAGTCTAGAACTCTTTATTACTTGATTCCTCAAGCTCTTCACCCAAGCACCAATCCTCCCAAGCCACCAGTAGAATTACCTGTTGATGGGATTGTTGGCTCAATCCAGTCCTCGTTAGTAGTGAAACCTGCCAAGCAACCCTAGACTACCACCCCTACTCCTTCGACTCCCAAGGTTTCCACCGAGGTCAATTCTATTCAACGTACTCAAACCTTGGGTAATAATAAAAAGACGGGTAAAAATAAGAATAAAAAACCCAGAAACCAACAGGAGAATCCAAGACCAACCGATAATGATAACGATAAAGGGAAGAGAAAAGAAAAATATCCATGTCTGCTATGCGGAGGTGACCATTTCACAAAAGGGTGTCCTCGTTGGGATGAAATCTCCCAATTTTTGAAATCAAATCCTACACCTGTAGTACTCACAGATCCTTTTCCCTCTCAACAACAACTGATAGACCACATGTCTAATCATGGAAATTCTAGTTCGTCAGAAAAAATTCGTTCGAAGTCAAAATTATGACAAACCCGCAGAAAAAAAGAAGATCATTCTTCTTTAGGGAAAGCTCCCTCTACCGGTTCTCCTGAATCCTTGTCTACTATTCCCCTAACCATCGAGAAGCGTAATCTCAACATGATTTTGCATCCACCCAATATTACTCTTCGAAAGGCTGTATTCAACCCTAATGCTCGAGCTGCTCAATTTTATAATGTAGTTTAAGATCTAGCTCAGGCACCTTGTGCAATGTCTACCTTAGAAGTACTCCAAAGTTGTCCTACACAACGCAAAAACTTGTTAACGACATTAGGAGATTTAGACCCGGATAATACTAATTTGATTCATTTCAATATTGAGAACTGTAAGTCTAGGCTACCTCATAAACTTTCTTTTCAGATCATTACTAAAGTAGTGGGAAAGAAGGTTTTTAGAATGGTACTAGATGAAGGAGCTTTGAAATCAGTTTTATCTCTGTCTTGTTGGAAATATATTGGCTCTCCCGAGCTTGTAACATCACCTATGACTATCAGGGCCTTTGATGGACAAGGTTTCCAGCCCCATGGTCTCATATCAGCTCTCACAGTTGATCTTGGAGGAAAAATCATTTCTATTCAAGTAGAAGTGGTGGATGCCCTGCTAGATTACAACCTCCTTCTAGGAAGAAATTGGTTTTATGCCATGATTGTTGTCGCTTCGACAGTATTCCAAACAGTCCAATTTCCATATCTAGGGAGAATTGTTACTATAGACTAGCTTGATTTCTATACGCCAGATGTTACTACCTCTACGGATAATAACATCCCCATGTTAGGCCAGTCCCCTCCTCCTTACCATTCGAGTGGGGTAGGCATGTTGAAGGATTTATCCCTTATGGGGATTTTTCCATCCACTCCACCTAACACAGATTCTGTGACAGTCCATATGACTGCCTCATTTGATTGTGAGCCTAAGGGAAAACAAGTTGTTGATTACACCTCATTGAGTTCACACGAAGCAATGTATGACACCATTCAAACCCTTTCCAATGATCACACTGATGACCTTCATCTAGTGGCTTCGGATCCTTACCATTTACCTTAATGGTTAGAACCATCTCTTCCTTTTCTAGATTATCTCTCTGAGACTTTTCCTTTTGACGAGTCTGTTATGGAGATCATGAGTATAGATGAGTCCATTTGGGAGGATCACCATCATAGATCCATGTTCCTGCCCAACACCAGTTTGGTTAACCATGATTATGCATCCTTGTTTCCTGCTGATATTGTCAATGTACCCCAAAGTCCCATATTATTGCAAGACATGAATTCTGAAGGAAACCTTTGCAACATTACTCCGCTGAATCCGATTGACATATCAGCCAAGCCTGGTACCATCGAGCATGTTCACGTTCGGCAGAACTGCTCGATATATGAATCTAAAGCATACAGGGAACTTTTCAAAGAATTCCATGATATTTTTTCCTGGTCCTATGAAGAAATGCTGTGGATTGACCCATCCATTGTGGTCCACGAGATTAAAACCTATCCCACAGCTAATCCTATCAAGCAAAAACTAAGGCAAGTCCATCCACAGAAGGCCGCATCTATTAAAGCTAAAATTGAGAAACTTCTCAAAGATGGGTTTATTTATCTAATACCCCTAATGGAATGGGTATTTTAGATTGTCTCTGTCAATAAAAAGAAAGGCACCATTAGAGTCTGTATTGATTTTAGGGATTTGAATAAAGCTTGTCCCAAGGACAACTTTCCTACTCCGCACATTGATCAGATTATCGACAACTATACTGGAAGTGTCATCTTCTCATTTATGGATGGGTTCTCTAGCTATAATCAGATTAAGATATTACCCATCGATCAACACAAGACGGCATTCATTTTCCCATCAGGAACCTTTTCATATAAGAAGTTACCTTTTGGCTTGAAAAATTCTAGAGCCACATTCCAGCATGCGATATCTTATGCATTTCATGATATTAAACATATTGTTGAACTGTACCTTGACGACCTCCCTGCGCATTCATAGTGACAGGAGGACCACCCTGGTCAGCTTAGAGACATTTTCCTAAGACACCGTCATTATAATATACGGCTCAATCCGCATAAATGTGTTTTCTGCGTTGAAACGAGACGTTTGTTAGACTTTGTGGTCTCGAAGGATGGCATCCAGATTGACCCTTTGAAAATTGTCTCCATTTTGGCTCTACCAACCCCAACTAATCTCCTTGAACTCCAAATTTTACAATGGAAGGAAAACCTTCTCTACTGTTTCGTGTGCAATTTCACAGAGAAAACACATGGTTATATGTGCCTCCTCAAAAAGGACACTCTATTCTTTTGGGATGACCAAGCCCAACGCACCTTTAATAATCTCAAATACGGTCTGACTCATTCACCCGTGATACACCCCCCATATTATTCAAAGGATTTTCTCTTGTATATTGCTGCCTCCGCTACTACCATTGCTATGGTTTTGGTGCAGGAAAATCCCAACAGTCAGAAGCATGTGATTTACTATGCGAGTAAGAATCTTATGGATTCCGAAACTCAATATTCACGTGTGGAGAAGTTAGCATTGGCCACGGTCATTTCTATACAAAAATTTTGTCACTACATTTTGCTCTGCACAACCATGGTATTGGTAGACTAGAAACCTATGTATTACATCCTGACTCGTCAGATACTCGGTGGCAAGTACTCCCGATGGATAGTCATACTACAGGAGTTTGATCTGGAATTTTCCAAAGCCACATCAAAGAAATCCTTGGTCTTTGCCGAGCTCATGTGTTATCTTCCCCGTGCTGCAATGAAATCTGAGGCCAGTGATTCATTTCCTGATGAATTTATGTTCTTGATCAGCACTACTGATTCATGGTATGGATATTTACTTATTTATCTCTAAACACAACGATTTCAGTTGCATTTATCCTGTGATGATCGCTGCTGCATCCGTCACCATGCGAAATACTACCTCATCCTGAATGATACCTTGTATAGATGTGGGATTGATTCTTTTCTTTGGCGATGCCTCACCCATGAGGAGGCTGAACATATGTTGAATGATTTCCACTCCAAAGCATGTGGCGGTCATTTATTTGGGATGGCTACAACCCATAAAATTCTTCGTGCCGGCTATTTCTGGCCTTCAGTCTTCAAAGACTATCATGAGGCTGTTAATAAATGCCCACCTTATCAACATTTTTATCCCAAAAAGTGCACACATCCTGCTTCGCTACACCCCGTCATTGTCATTGGCCCATTTTCCAAGTGGGGGATTGACTTTATGCATTGTAATCCTACCTCAGCCGGGGGGCATGGTTACATCATCGTAGCCGTGGACTATTTTAAAAAAAGGGATGAGGCCATGCCTACATATGCAGAAGATGGTAATATTGCCACTCTTTTCTTGTTCAATCATATCATAGCTAGATTTGGAGTCCCGCAGTCCATCGTTACTGATCATGGATCACATTTCCATAATCAAATGATGGAGGAACTGAGTGCCAAGCTAGGTTTTTGCCATGGAAACTCTACGCCATATTATCCACAAGCTAATAGTTAGGTAGAGGCCATTAACAAAGTTTTGAAAACTATGATTCGTCGGATGGTTAGAGATCATAAATCCAACTAGCACCACATTCTTTTCTTCGCTCTATGGGCTTATAGGAATTCGATGGAAACAACTACTGGTTTCACGCCATTCCAGCTTGTCTATGGACTTGAAGTTGTCTTACCAATTCAATGTCAGATTTTGTCTTTACAACTTGCCGTCGAACTTGTCCTAGACACTTTTGTAGAGGAAGAAATATTTTTGTACTTGAATAACCTTGACAAGACTTGGAGAGATGCTGCCTTGGGTAATGAGGCACATAAGAAACGATTCAAGGTGCAGTATGATAAATTCGTCCAACCTCATGCCTTTAACGAGGGTGACCTAGTTTTGAATTACGACTAGAGATATGACAAAATAGGGAAATGAAAGTTTGAGTCCATGTGGTATGGTCCTTTCATCATTTCTAAAGTTTTATAGAAAGGGGCCTACGATCTCGTTGACTACGATGGAATCCCTTTAGGGAAACCTCGCAATGGGCTGTGCCTAAAGAGGTACTATGCCTAGGTATTTCTCGAATAGTATCTTGTATATATGGATATTGCTTGACTTTCAGTGTGCTTTTAGTATTTTCAATATGGTTTTGAGTTTAGTGTCCACATCTGTTTATACCATGTTTTGGTCATGCAGAGAAGATGGATTTCTACGGCTTTGTTGATGGTGCTTGCTGCCACACCTTGAATCTTGCCTCAGCTGCTTGGGTCCTCTATTCCTTGGATGAATATTTGGTCAGTTTAGGAGCGGTTTGTATTGGTCCCACTACCAATAACATCATCGAGTATCGAGCAGTCATAGGTCTTCTGACTAAAGCTTTCTCCCACAATGTTCATAATCTAGTAGTCTTGATGGACTCACAACTTGTGGTTTGTCATCTAAACCATGTTTATACCATTAGAAATCCTGTGCTTCTCCACCTCTTTCGGAGGGTACGCTTGTTAAAATGATCATTTGAAACCATCACTTATAGGCATATCCATAGGGAACATAATGTAATTGCTGACTCATTAGCTAATTACATCCTATATTGGCATATTGCCCATTCATGACATTAAATCAAACATGGTTCATTGTAAATAAACAATTAAAGACACATAAAACTCATGTAAAATGCATTCACCATTTGAGACATATAAACACCAGGTAAAATTTTGTGTATATATATATATATATATATATGAACATGTTTATAAAAAATAGGTCATGAGACCTCATCTGAAGCACGTGGGATTTCAGGAAAAAATCACCATATGAAATCCTGAAGCTATCAGCTTTCAGTAGATATCTCATACACACAATGTCTAGTGATGCTTGTGGTAGCACATCACTGCCTAGGCTACTCTACATAGCAGCCTGCTAAATCAACCTGATACTCCCACTGTAGGTCTCTGATACCTCAGAGGGAGGTCATCAATGCAATCGTCAGGGATATCCAAGGACAACCTCTCCAGGTTTTCCTCTAACTCCCCAGTGATATCATCGCCATGCGGTACAAAGTAGGCTCCAGCTCATCTATCCAATGGGAAAGCTCCCCCAGGTCATGCTGTTCTAATGTCTGGATGAAGATTTTCAGGTCTTGTTACTTAACATAAAAAATATAAAACATCAAAAAACATAAAAACATTTTATCCATTTTAGGGTTTCTTGCTTCTTACCAATGTCACCCCACTGTCCTCCAGGTGGGAGCAGTAGGTTAGGGTCTCTGCTAAAGTCTGTACCTGCATAAGCATAATCCTCCACCATGAGGATCTGATCTCAGAGCCATCTGAAGAACGGGTCACAGAACTTCACCTTCCCCCTGCCCACTCTAGTATGAGCCATAATCTGGGCCCACCTCAGCATATGGGGGTCTCGCGCTCTCATATCTGTGAAGACCACTTGAGGTCTCATCTGTGGTACCCGCTCGAAGAAGAAGCAGGCTAGAATGGAACCAAAGCCAAACTGCTTTAGTTCTCCTTGCCGACACTTAGTCAGCTAATCTTTGAATATCGGAAGCAGGGCTTCCACCCAGTTGAATACTGTAGGTGCCATGGCCTCTATGGAATATAACATGTGTGCCCTAGTGTTACAGAGAGAAATTATTATGGCTTGGGGTACCACAATACATAGCTTGACTCCAGAAATCAATCCTTTCCAATATGTAATAGAAATTAAATGTCTAACACTAAAGGATCAAACCTCGTACCTTATTCCAGTCGGTTGAAGTAGATCCCCATTGAGCTTTCCAACTTCAGCTTGAATTGATAGATTACTTCCTCAACAACAAGTAAAAAATACAAGCATTCTATATATCATGGTGTTAGATCTATTCTAGCATATATAATCAATAATGTATAAGCATTTGACATAATCCAATGGATAAAATATTCATTCAAACACACATTATTGGATAGGAAAATATATTTCTATTAATACAAATCAGAGACAACAAGATACAACCTCTATCGGCACATCTGCAAACCGGAGAAACTGAATCCCCCACTTGGGCCTCCACCACTTCAATCCTCCATCTCTAGATAACAAGCTCACAAGCAAAAGGAAAGCTTGGGAAGAACACAAAAGTGCTCCAAGGGACAAAGGGATGCAGACTCAAACATAAGTTCCGGCAACAATGGACTATAGTTTCTTTGTTCTCAATTATCTCTTATGCCTTCAATGTACCAAGGGGTTCCTTATATAGCTTTTCAAAGGGGCAATGAAAGGTCGAATCTGAGCGATCTCAAGGAATATGGAAGGCCAGGAGTCAAGTGAGTTGGATCCATGTCAAGGAAAACTCCAAAAGGATTTGGATTTTGTACACATCCCGATGTACATGGTTTTAGTGGTCAAACCCACGTATATACGCGCTTATAGGTTTAAAAGTCGTGTGTATCATTTTTCACATGTTTTTAGGGATGATCAAGGAAACATCAAAGGACAAAAAATGGTCCAAGGGGTCTTAGGAGTCTGCAGTGGGACAGGGGAATGCCATACAAAGTGTGATTCACCTGGAGTGGTGAAATCAGCTATAAAAAATGCCCCCTAATGTGTGAGGTCAGAGGGGTCATACAATGGCCGAAATACATTATAAGTCCATCCCAGAAGTGGAGTGATGAAGGATCCCAAATGGAATACCAGCCACCCAATCAGCATAGTACAATAATACAACTCTGCATATAACTGCGAATACATATAGCAGTTTTGGATACAGAAGAGTACAATGGCCATGAATAGGCATGATACAAGATATCACATAAGTGGTCATCGCCACGTACAATATACATAGAACAGAATCTCCATGATGAAGATATACAAAGGACCATGATCTCCATAATGGCTGAAGATATATAACAGATCAAGATCTCCATACTTGCTGGAAATATCTGACATATACTGGAATCAAGTCACAAGAGCTGAAATCTCATGAACACTGGCATGATCAAGGAGGTAGCATATAATATATGCCACCAATATGGAAGGTCTTATACACAAACCACTACGAGTACATGTCCTACTATGTGAATAGAGGTGTCAAGGTCAAACATATTAGTCCATCGTCTGATTATCAATCATTAATGTATACCATTAACAGACATGAGATCACTCTCTGATAATGAAAATGGGAATCAAGGTACTAGAGTGCAAACTAATGAGTGTGAATAAATGTGTTGAGGTCAAACACTTGAGAGGATCCATCGATCAGGGGACATTGATGTATTCCCAAAGACTGTCGATGGCGAGAGAACCTGCCACTGATGACTGCAAGTCTCAAGGCACTCAAAATGACTCTAGATTCCAATCCCATACTAAATGATATGAATTCTATGGGATGAAATCCTCTAGAAGGAGGGAATTAAGGCATCCCCCATCATCCAACACGCGGTACTCAGCAAAGCTGTATAATGTGGAAGAACTCGATCATAAGGTGCACGAACCAGTAACTGTACTGGAAATGGCCGACTTGCAAAGTCAAGATAACTGAGGAATGGCCAACTCAGGCTTCAAATTCCTTATAATAAGAGCATAATGATGTATGGTGACTGAATAAAGGCAGCATAGACTTGATATACAAACTGGGACATCTCTGCGACACAGGAGGCATTGACAGAGGCTCCATGGGGACTGGAAGCTTAACCAGTCAGTGGAGATAAACTTAGATAAATGAGTATAGCTCCTAAATTCAAACTATAAACCCAACCAATGGATGTGATATACAGTACTATGTTTGAAGGAAACACGACTCGACAGCTACCAAAGATAACATCTTTCCTTCTCCGGGTTTTTGTTTTTTTAATTTTTTTGGACTTTTTCATTTATTTAAAAAGCTTGAAAAAGAATAAAATGGCTTTATAGTTACAGACTAGGAGGAGACAAGTGTCATAAGGGAAAACAAACTAGTTCCAAGCAGTGGAACATACCTATGCTCAATGCAATGATACATGTGTAGGATATCGACACTCGGGGGAAAATCCCCTCCCGGTAAAAAGGGAAACAAGCTGCAAAGGATATAAAAAATGGCTTTGCATGGCTAGACATGAGACAAGCTTGGGCTATATGGCTGAAACGCAATGTCAAGGGAGCCAGCATAAGCCTCAATAAGGAAGGAAAAGCTCATGATAATGCAATTACAACTTGACATAAGGGAGTCCCGGGGAAATGGCTAGCATAAAGTTCAAGAGGAGTATGAAGCTCTTGCTCAAGGACATGGAGAGACTAAAGGGGGACTTGCAGACCTAAGAGAGGATTCATAGCATGGGTACCAAATGAAAAAGGGAGCTAACTAGGACACCCATGTATAGGAAATCTCTACCATTCACAGAGTACCACTTCTAACAACAACATGAAGGTTCTGTGATACCATGGAATGGGTTCGTACCTAAGGTTAAAATGAAACAGTCATAAGGTCATGCAAAATGCAAGAAGATGTGAAATCCTAACCTATATGCCAGTTTAGACATGATACCTATGATAGGAACGAACGGTTCAAAACCTCAGAGAGAGTGTACAAAAATTGGACCCTACATGACAACCATATTAGTAAAAAACAACCCAAAATAGTCAATAAAGAATCCAAACTATAGGACATAGGGAGGAATGATCATGACAACTGCTCCCAAAGGAAACAATGTGGTGAACGATGGGACATAAAAAGGAAAGTAATGTTTAGACCCAACATTCACACATCCACTACCACCCCCCATGAAGGTGACCACCGGTGTAAAGACCGAGCAAAAAGAATAAAAATCCTCCACAAATGGAGTAGGCGATGGAATATGACCATTCCCAAATCTATGAGCACGGTAAGGGGCTGTGATGCCCCCAAGTCTGGCACCAGGGTCCGCACTAGGACCAAGGACGGGTGATAGGATACCAGGCATGTTGAAAATAAAAGGACCTGAAATCAAGAGAGCATAAATATACTCAAGTAACCATGATCCCAAAGGCCAACTAGCGCACAAAGAGCACACTCCTAAGAAAATATATAGCCAAAATACAAGCAAACCAAGGGGAGGATATGTGAGCTCCCGAATGCAGCGGGTATGTCTCGCCTAGGAGAGGCTTGAAACTCCCATACACTACAAGCAGAGGTACATAACCAATTATAGTGGCCCTCAACTTCAACATGTAAAGCGACTGTGCTATCCGACCCCAACTTGGTCGGGATGCCCGCAGAATAACCCCTGCAAAGTACCCCTACGATATCCTAGGTAAGGCCACTAAGGTCACCTCAATATAATCAATGCTCAGGAAGACAGTCGCAGGAGGGATTGACCATATGGGCAGGGTAGCAAATCCTAAAACTCTCGAAAGAGCCCCCAGATATGAATACAATCCTGAAAATATCTTCGGTGCTACTCAGTTATGACTAGGGGTCATCCCAATCAATAACCACTCACACTGCCTCATGCTTAACTCTCTTTTAAGAGGAGGATCCTAAGAAACACTAGTTATACCAAGGAATTTCACACTCTCACCTGGACAGACACATACATGTTTCGTTGTTTAGTGGTCTTGGAGAATTTACTCATAGTGAACTATTCCAAGACCCTAAAACCTAATCTTGTTGGTGCACCCTATAAAAGAAAAGAGTGTAGTTCATTTTAATTAAGCATTGATTTTAATTGGCTGTAATTACTCAAAGCGAAATGGTCGTGCAACTAGTGATATGAAGACTCAGCAGTGAAATAAAAGTGCACACCATAATAGACAATGCTGTTGGGATGCGCACCTTAACGATCCCTAATTTTGGTAACTCCACGGTTTTTGTGGAAGTTGTAAGTGGAGTTACGACTCAAAACAGTCTTAGGGGTGTGGGGGTTGAGTAAAAAACTTCTTTTTGTAATAAACCCATGGTTTAAGTCCATGGTTTAGGGTTCGGGGTGCCCATGGTTTAAGCCCATGGTTTTGTAATAAGTGAACTATAAATAATCATTCTTGTAAAGAAGTCAGTTTAGGATTTTGATGTAAGATGAATTAATGCGAAGCTAAGGCTTGTTTGTAAGAAGGTTAAGTCCCAACTGTGTGCGTGGAAGACCTCTGCAGCTGTGTGCACAGAGGGTTTTTGGTGATTAAGGAAATTTGTAGCTGTGTGCGCAGAGGCTTGTAGCTGTGTGCGCGGCTTTAAGGACTTGAAGGGATCTGTAGCAAAGTGCGCAGATCAGAACTGTGGTTTTTGTAAAGAGTTGAATAAAACACAGTTCTGTGGATGTAACCCCTAAACTGGGGGTGAACCACATTATATCGTGTGTTGTGGTTTTTTTTGTGTTGTTGTTATGTTCTTTTATGCATTGATAAATATATAACTGATAAGTAAGATCACTGCTAATTACTAACTTCGCTGGAATTCCCAGTAAAGGGTTAAGCAAGGCACTATTTGTTTATCTAACCACGAAGCTAAATAAGTAACTATTAAAGCTTTGCATTTTATAATTATAATTGTTAGAAGCTAAAGGTACAATAATATCCCTCTTCTGCTTGCAGAAACCTGATTCTGCGGCACCCCATAGCTGTTTCGGGTGAGACTGCAACCTGTTCACAGGTTGTTGCCGAAAGGGCCAACACTGTGGGTCTTTTGTTGGTGTGAGGTTAATGGTATAAAGCTCGAGTCTACCCTATAGCCCAACAAATTGGTTCCGTTTCTGGTTGAACTCAGTATCTGCTAAAGAGGGGTTTACGTCGTACCTCGAGGTCTATGTTTTGGAGACCCTCAGTGAAAGAAATCAGTGATTGGATTGAAGAGACTTATCTGAACTTTGCTGTACAAGAGAACAAAGATCTGCGTCGTAGTGCAAATGAATTTTTACAAAGGTATGTTTTTTTTGATGTGCATGAAATTTTCTTTGGTAGTATCCACATAGAGTTGCACCAGTGGTTATCTAGGTTAATAGAGAGAAGGACAACATTGTTTACCAATTTTGTGGTTGGACCCCCGCAAGATCTAATATACTTAAAAGGGTAAACAATGAGATATCCAACGCTGTTGATTTCTGGACAACGCGAACCCTTGAAGCATTTGTGACGGAGTTCGCCATAGACACAAGTACATCCCTCAGCGAAGCTGAACGACAGTTCTTCAAAGGACCAAGGGGTAAGTACTTGAATTCATTTAGTTTGAGAATTAAAATGCTATTGGCTGAAAAAGGTATATTGCTCATTGAATCAGACTGTTAGATTTACTAGTACTAACTTATGTTTGCAAGTGAAAGTACCTTTGACGAGAAAAGTGGTTTGCTACGAAGTGGCAAAAGGTACAAGAGAAATTTTGAGTCCTATACCCTAGGTCATAATATCGAGTCTAACCCCATAAGTCCAGCAGTCTCAAATCCCGAAGAAACCCCTTCTGTTGGAAACCCTCCGGTAACCCCACAGCGAAGACCTATTATCCCTGAGAACCCGTCGTAGTATGAAAGTAACCCTAGACTGAGTATTTCTGTCACAGGTCAGTCTACCCCAGTAAGTTCCCCCCCGCATACTACCAGTCCCCCTCCCTCCCCCCTAGACCCACGATGTCCCATATGAATGATGACATTAAGCTCCCTATTTTCAAAGGAACTGGATTAGAGGATCCAGAGCAGTTCTGGTTTTTATGCAAAGCAGTGTGGACTGCTAAGACCATTACAGATCAAGATACAAAAAGAGTGCAGCTGGTTACTTCTTTCAGAGACCGCGCTCTGACCTGGTTCATGAAGTTTTCCAGCACTCAGAACCATGTCTTGGCTGATATAAAAGCAGCAATGATAAAGGAATTTAAAAAGCCGAAATCAGAGTCGCAGTGTATCACTGAATTGAAAGAGATTCAGTAGAGGCGTGACAAATCAGTGTGGGACTTTGATCAAAGGTTCAAAGTTCTACTAGACCAATTTAGTTTCACCATTGGACCTGTGCAACACAAGGAATGTTTCATTGCAGCGTTGCTACCGCATATCAGAACTCCACTCATGCAATAGAAGGTTGCTGACCAGCAGGAGGCTCTGGAAATCGCGATGAAGCTTGAAACCGCTCCTGCCAAAGATAATTCTGGTATTGCTCAAATCCAAGTGCAGTTGGCAGTGATGGCTCTGGAGCTTCGCGATATGAAGAAAGGAAATACCGGTCACGAAGAGGTTTGGTGTACACAATGTCGGACAGAATTTCATGCCAAGGAATAGTTCCCTGTGGTAAGAAATTACCTAAATACTGGTGCGCCAAACCCGTTTAACCTACAAGTCCTATATTGTGAGCTGTGCAGAACAACAGGTCAGCATCGACCTGAAAAATGCTATCTGCTATAGAGGTATGGGCAAGTACCTAAGAACCCCTATTGTAAATTCTGTAAGTCTGTAGGACATAATGAAGATGAGTGTCACAGTTATGACCTTATGAGAGAATGCACCTACGACACCTATCGGGTACAAAATGAGGGACAAGGTAATGATGGCTATGGTTACTGCGGTGGTGCATCAGGTAGAGGTGCTTTTGGAGGTCATGGTCGAAGTGGTATGGATGGAAGAGGAAGAGGCCAGGTTGTGTGTTACAACTGTAACCAGGCCGAGAATCTAGCAAGAGACTGTTGGAACCCAACTACGACATGTCAGTATTTCCAAGCAGTAGATCATGTGATCGAGCAGTGCCCGTAGTTGATAGCTAAGATTCAGGAAATAAATAGTGCCCCTACTCAAGATATTCAGATGATTTCCATCGAGAAAAGACCTGCCCCAGCCATTAATGTTGTTACCCAGAGTGGAGCTATGACACACATACAAAATAAGGAGAAACAGCCTGCCGAGGCTTGGGTTCAGAAGGCCCCAAAAAAAATCCCTGCATTTGATGTCGAAAGAGAAAAAGAGACATTCATGGAAGCCAAGAGATATTTTGCTGCTTCTAGCACATCAGTAGCACCTGCGCAACAACATCAGCAGCAGTCACAGCTGCAAGAAGCTTTGACAGATAAAGTAAGTACACTATCCTCCTTTTTACAGAGTTGTCTGAAGCTCTTAAGAAATCATAATGCTTTAAGTGAGTTGCAGAAAGTTATTACTTCCTATGAACCTCAGCAAAGTTCTGGTCAGGAAAAAGCTGTTAATAGAGTTAGGAGAACTGGCAGGGAAGTGAGATTGAATGCTCAGATAGGAGAGTATGATATGACTGATGTTATCTTGGACCTAGGATCAGAAGTAAATGTCTTAACTAAGAAAACATGGGAACAAATGGGAAAACTTACTTTGGAATGGTCCCCTATACAGTTGATATTAGCCAATCAGCAGAATATTGTGCCCCTAGGAAGACTCCCTAGTGTATCAGTAGATATTGATGGAGTCAGTACCTTAGCAGACTTTGAGGTAATTGAAATAATTGATGACAGTAACCCCTATCCAGCACTACTAGGCATTGAATGGGCAATATATAATGATGTAGTAATCAACCTGAAGAAGAGACAGATGACTTTTGAAAGGAAAGGACTGAGAGTCATAGTCCCATTGGACCCTTCTCAAGGAGAGAGATACACAGAACCAGTAAGAGATGAAGACCAGGATGTTTTGGACCACATCTACAATATCACAGTGAAGGAAGAATATTATGTTGCTCCTCCTGCTAAAGGTATCATGGATTGGCAGTGTGACAGCTCCTACATGACGGATTCAGATGATGGGTTAGAAAACTGGCAGAATAGACTTTATGAGCTGCATGGACATAGATGTGCTAGAATTACCAAGTCTCTCAGATGGCTTGGCTCACAGACAAGAACCTTACCTGTTTTTGATGGTTCGATAGATCCAGAAGAGTTTATTGTGCAATTCTCAGAGCAAGTACCAGACTCAAAGAAAATGGAGACTCTGGATTTAGCATTCAGAGCCACAGCAGCCAGATGGTGGAATGGTCACAAAAAGTACATGCATAGTTGGGAAGCATGCCAAAATTCCCTTTGCCTAAGATTCAGGGACCAACCTCAGGAGGTACGAAGCTGGTTTAATGGTAAGACTAGTCCTCAGGGACATTTGGAGCAATGCTACGAGGCATGGAAGCATGTACCTCATGAAGAATGGGTACATAGGTTTGTGCACACCCTAGAACCTATAGCAAAGAACTGGTATGCAGAGGTCGAACTTTGCCATGGTACTGTAAGTTGGGATTGTATTGTTGATTGTTTTGTGCTGACATTTTCTATTAATGAGGTTTCTCTTGCTTTAGATGCAGCTATTAGGCTGATCCATACTAAAGTATTTGATGATCAAGAAATAGCACAATACCAACCTGATTGGAAGTCACAAGAAGCCAATGCAGTAGAATGTTATAACCTTGCAATTGACGAGGATGACGATCCACGCAACATTAACATTCCTGAGTCAGAAGGACACTGCAAAGTATAGGGACCAACAGTTGAGGCACTTGAAGTGACTCAACCCCTGAAGACGCGGACTGTAAACATTGGGTCAAAAGAGAACCCTAAGTATGCTACCATTGGAGATTATTGGGATGACAAAATGGTAAGCAAGGTGACCCAACTTCTCCATGAATATCAGGATCTATTTCCGACGAAGTTCTCAAAGATGAAAGGTATCCTTGGTGATATTGGAGTGATAAAGATCCCTTTGAAACCTGATGCGAAGCCTGTAAAACAGTGCCCTTATAGGCTGAACCCTAAGTATAAGGAAAAATTCCGAATGGAGTTGGATAAGATGCTTGCTGCAGGAATCATTGAGCCTATTGAAGAGTCTGAGTGGGTCAGTCCTATGGTGGTGCAAGAAAAGAATACTAAGGGAGAAATCAGAATCTGTGTCGATCTGAGGAAGCTGAATGATGCCTGTTTGCATGATCCTTTCCCCACTCCCTTTACAGATGAATTTTTAGACAATGTTGGAGGTCAAGAAGTGTACTCTTTTACTGATGGATTTTCAGGTTACCATTAGATTCGAATTGCTCCAGAAGATCGACATAAGACAACCTTCGCTACAGAAATGGGATCCTTCCAGTATACAGTTATGCCATTTGGATTGAAGAATGCACCTGCTATGTTTTCTAGAGTCGTCATCTCTGCTTTTAAGGAATTCATACATAAATTCTTAGAAGTTTATTTTGATGATTGGACTATCTTCGGGTTATTAAAAGACCACATAGCTAGTTTAAGACTTATGTTGGACAAATGTAGAAAGCATCAGATTTCCTTGAACTTGAAAAAGTGTATCTTTTGTGCCCCTTTTGGAATTATACTAGGTCACATTGTATGTAAGCAAGGATTGATGGTGGATCCTGCGAAGATAGCCATTATTGTGAACCTGCCACCTCCAAAGTATGTTAAACAACTGCGCACTATGCTTGGTCATACTGGTTATTATAGGAAATTCATTAAAGGATATGCTCAGATAACAACCCCTATGGAAAAGCCGTTGAAGAAAGATATTAGGTTTGAATGGACACCTGAGTGTCAAGCAAGCTTGGATATTTTGAAGGAAAAGATGGTAACTGCCCCTATCTTAGTATTCCCTGATTGGAATAAGGAGTTTCATGTGCATGTTGATGCATCCTCCATTGCTCTGGGAATAGTATTGGCTCAGTCAGGTGAAGGTAATATCGATCACCCTCTTTATTTTGCAAGTAGAAAACTGTCTACAGTAGAAAAAAATTATACTACTACAGAACAAGAAGGTTTAGCTATGGTTTATGCATTGTAGAATTTTTGACATTATCTGTTAGGATCTCATTTTAATATGTTCACTAATCACTCTGCTTTGAAGTATTTGGTTAACAATCCTGTGCTAGGTGGAAGGATATGTAGATGGTTAATTCTGTTTCAAGAATATGACTTTGAGATCATAGTCAAATCGGGAAGACTGAACCTAGGTCTTGACCACTTGTCGAGGCTCAAGTCGGGAGAAGAGCCCATTAGTTTGGATGAAGGTCTTCCTGATGCTCAGTTGTTTCCTATTCAGATGGTTGATTATTATTTCCAGGATATTGTTCAATATTTGTCTACAGGTTTTGCACCCGCTGAAATGACAACGCAGCAGAAGAAACAGCTGGTGGTTAGAGTAGCCGACTTTACCTTAATAGCAGGACAGCTATATAAGATGGGACCAGATGAAATAATGCGCAGATGCATCCTGGAACATGAAAATCCATTAATTTTGGCTGAGGCACACTCTGGCGCAGCAGGAGGTCATTACGCAGGAAAAGCTATAGCACAGAAGATTCTGATAGCCAGATTGTGGTGGCCGACAATTCATAAGGATGCAAGAGAATATTGCCACAGCTGTGACATTTGTCAGAGAAAAGGAAAACCATCCAGGAGGGATGAGATGCCTCTAGTTCCGCATGTAACTTTACAACCCTTTGATAAATAGGCTATTGATTTTGTTGGACCTATCAATCCCCCTGCAAAGAAATCCGAAGCAAGATACATTATTACAGCAACTGACTACCTTACTCGTTGGGCCGAAGCTCAACCAGTCAAGACCTGTAGTGCTGCTACAGCTGTGAAGTTTATCTTCGATAACATCTTGTCAAGATTTGGGTGTCCTATAATTCTTACGAGCGATCAAGGATCACATTTCTTAAATAATACTATTGAAGTATTGACTGAATAATTTCAAGTATATCATCAAAAGAGTACTGCCTACCATCCTCAAGCAAATGGAACTGTCGAAGCCTTTAACAAGATCGTTGAACACACTTTGACGAAGGTTTGCAATGCTAACAGAAATGATTGGGACCTTAGAATTCCAGCAGTACTATGGGCTTATAGAACCACCTGCAAAAAGTTGACAGGACATACACCGTTTAGGTTGGTTTATGGACAGGAAGCAGTCATGCCCATGGAATACATTGTCCCTAGCCTCAGAATATCTACTTTTACAGAGATGGATGACCCAGATATGATGAAAGAAATGCTGGAAAAGATACTAGAACTTGAAGAGGATAGATTCATTGTAGGGTTCCAGCAACAAGTACAGAAAGCTAGAGAAAAAGCATGGCATGATAGACACATTAAGAAGAAGCAGTTCCAGAATGGTGATCTTGTGCTTTTATATGATAGTAAATTCATGAAATTCTCGAGGAAGTTCAAGATACATTGGAAAGGACCATACATAGTACAGAGAGTCACTAATGGTGGCACAATCCAGTTAGCTAAATTGAATGGGGAAATTTTACCTTCCATAGTGAATGGAAGTAGGTTAAAGAAGTACATGGAAAAACCGGGACCCCTTAATCAGGAATAACAGCATGAAGGACAGTCTAAGTACCAAGAACAGTTGGAATTGGGTACTAGACTATAATGAAGCTGTTCTCAAAGCTACGAAGTATTGAAGACTGTCAAAGTCTGAAGGTTGAAGTTTGGTTGACGTATAGGTTAGGATGGGTCGAAGGTGAATATTGTGTCGAAAGTAATTATCAAGGTGAAGCTGAAGGTAGTGGTTATGTCTAAGATCAAAGGTGTATCGTAGCCTAAAATGTGACGGATGGGACAAACTAGACTTGGCGGTGCCAGCACGGAAACTGCCCTAACTACCTGCAATGATGAGATTTTGGGAAAATATGGCACTGTGTGAATAGGATTTCTACCACTCCATTATATTCAGCGTCATTAATGCACCATGATGACAGATTCTGTTGCAGGATTCTATAAGAAGCTACACCGGCCTGCGACTCCTGCATTGTACATTTCTCTGAGTTTCTTCAGATTAGAACTATGTTGAATGATCGTGAAGTCCAGAATTTATTACGAGTGGTCAGGGAGAGAGGTCTGCTGAACCTTCTCAACAATCCACCCATACAGCCATGTTTAACCAAGGCACAAAGAAAGGAAGAAGTTCTCTCTAAGAGGAAGGAAGAAAGGCAGAAGTGCGCTCTAAGCCGTACGAAGAAAAGCACCGATCTTCACAGGAAAAATCTGAAACATCCCAATATGTATCCTCCTGGTTTGGTAGAAATGAGGTGGTTGTTTGTCTTATGCACCTTGACACACAATTCTGGGGACCCTAAGTTGTGGATGGTCAAATGTTCGGCAAGGAGATCAAAGGATGGGGTCGCTGATAGATCTAGAAGGCCTTAACCAACATAAATATTACGAAGGAAAGGAACAAGCAGCCGACAACCGCATGTACGGATTAAGCAAGCAGCATACTATGTTTTTCCAACAATATTCTACCACCAGAAGAGCAGCAGAGTGTCCGGGATGGGCCACTGGTGAGTCTTAGGGACCTGTTGGGGCACGCACCTTAACGATCCCTAATTTTGGTAACTCCACAGTTTTTCTGGAAGTTGTAAGTGGAGTTACGACTCAAAACAGTCTTAGGGGTGTCGGGGTTCAATAAAAACCTTCTTTTTGTAATAAAACCATGGTTTAAGTCCAGGGTTTAGGGTTTGGGGTGCCCATGGTTCAATCCCATGGTTTTGTAATAAGTGCACTATAAATAAGCATTCTTGTAAAGAAGTCAGTTTAGGCTTTTGATGTAAGATGAATTAATGCGAAGCTAAGGCTTGTTTGTAAGAAGGTTAAGTCATAGCTGTGTGCGTGGACGACCTCTGCAGCTGTGTGCGCAGAGGCCTGTAGCTGTGTGCGCTTTAAGGACTTGAAGGGATCTGTAGCTGAGTGCGTAGATCAGAACTGTGGTTTTTGTAAAGAGTTGAATAAAACACATTTATGTGGACATAACCCCTAAACTGGGGGTGAACCATGTTATATCGTGTGTTGTGGTTTTTGTTGTGTTGTTGTTATGTTCTTTTATGCATTGATAAATATATAACTGATAAGTAAGATCACTGCTAAATACTCACTTCGCTGGAATGGGCCAGTAAAGGGTTAAGCAAGGCACTGTTTGTTTATCTAACCATGAAGCTAAATAAGTAACTATTAAAGCTCTACATTTTATAATTATAATTGTTAGAAGCTAAAGGTACATTAATATCCCTCTTCTGCTTGTAAAAACCTGATTCTGCGGCACCCCATAGCTGTTTCGGGTGAGACTGCAACCTGTTCGCAGGTTGTTGCTGAAAGGGCCAACACTGTGGGTCTTTTGTTGGTGCGAGGTTAATGGTATAAATCCCGGGTCTGCCCTATAGCCCAACAAATGCTAAGTGCAATCTTTGTCAAATGAAAAATAGGGTATACCACTACATGAGATGCATAAATATTTATTCCTTCGATGTCAATGCAATCCTTCCTATATGAAAGCCTAAACACAACTCTCATCAAAGCAATCCAATGTAATTACCTCCTCAAATCCATATCTAATATGCAACTAAAGTGTGCAACTACTTTGTATTTTTCAATATAAAAGAATGAAAAATGCAATAAAAGTCATCTCAAACTCTTAGTCTCTGCAGCAAGTATAAAACACAAGCCCAGCAAGACACCGAGACAAAAAAAAGAGTAATGCACTAATGGAAAAACAAAAAGAATAAATGACTAAAACTACTTTCAAAGAAAAATTAATGAAAAAGCGGTCTCTAGTCACAAAAGAAGCATCCAACAAACAACATCAGACCCAAGGAAGACCCAACCACACTCACAACCCACCCAGCAACTTCCCAGAACATCAAACTCACCAAAAGGGAGGATGTACGCGACTGTTTAAAGAATAGCTACGTATATACATGAATTTTGGCCAAAAAACTGCGTGTATAGGTGGATTTTGGTGAAAAACCTACATGTGTACGCGACTTTTTGGCCAAAAATCTACGTATGTACACGACTTGTGGCCAAAAACCTGCGTATGCAGAGAAGGAAGTGGTAAAAAGTAGGCCAAGGGTCAAACCAATAAAGGGGAGTGTTAATGGATGAACATACTATACAATGCAACACAGAAACAAGAAGAAACAAATATCAAGTCAAGAATATCAAGCCCATTGTGCCGGCAAACCCCCAAATAAAAACAAGGAACATCCCCAGTGGAGTCGCCAATTCTATTACAGAGAGAAATTCCTATGGCTTGGGGTACCACAATAGACAGCTTGACTCCAGAAATCAATCCTTTCCAATATGCAATAGAAATTAAATGTCTAACACTAAAGGATCAAACCTCGTACCTTATTATGGTTGGTTGAAGTAGATCCCCGTTGAGCTTTCCAACTTCAGCTTGAATTGATAGATTACTTCCTCAACAACAAGTAAAAAATACAAGCATTCTATATATCATGGTTTTAGATCTATTCTAGCATATATAATCAATAATGTATAAGCATTTGACATAATCCAATGGATAAAATATTCATTCAAACACACATTATTGGACAGGAAAAGATATTTCTATTAATACAAATCAGATATTACAAGATACAGACTCTATCGGCACATCTGCGAACCGAAGAAACTGAATCCCCCACTTGGGCCTCCACCACTTCAATCCTCCATCTCTAGATAGCAAGCTCACAAGAAAAAGGCAAGCTTGGGAAGAACACAAAAGTGCTCCAAGGGACAAAGGGATGCATACTCAAGCATAAGTTTCGGAAACAATGGACTATAGTTTTTTTGCTCTCAATTCTCTCTTATGCCTTCAATGTACAAGGGGTTTCTTATATAGCTTTTCAAAGGGGTAATGAAAGGTTGAATCCGAGCAATCTCAAGGAATATGGAAGGCCAAGAGTCAAGTGAGTCAGATCCATGTCAAGGAAAAATCCAAAAGGATTTGGATTTTGTACACATCCCAATGTATGCGGTTTTAGTGGTCAAACCCGCATATATATGCGCTTATAGGTTTAAAAGCTGTGCGTATCATTTTTCACATGTTTTTAGGGATGATCAAGGAAACATCAAAGGAAAAAAAATGGTCTAAGGGGTATTAGGAGTCTGTAGCGGGACAGGGGAAGGCCATACAAAGTGTGATTCACCTGGAGTGGTGAAATCAGCTATAACACCTAGAAGCCTGGTGCACACCCTGACTCCCGGCCACTCTATGCATAGTAAATAGGATAGTCCGTAGAGGTCCATCCATCACTGCTTTATGGGGATTTTCTTCCCTGATTTCCTCGTCCCTGGGATACAGTGACGGTCTATCAAATCTTGGGTGGTAATATCCCCTCCTCGGGAACCTATCAGTGAGATGGGGGCACCCCATCTTGAGAGTCCAGTAAAGAAATAAATGTCCTCTACCTCTACTATCAAGATATGAGCTCCAACCTCAAAGTGTTGCTACTTCGGATTCCACATCCGGAGCATGTGCTCTAGCAACTGCTCATGTGATACCATGCTAGGGGTCTAAAAGAATTTTAGGATCCCATAGTCTTTTAATGCAGCTATATAACCCGCATTCCTTTCAGTGAAAGCGTCATCATTTTCATGTTGTCTTTCTTTCCATATCACCATGATTAATCAACAAAAACCTGCCAAAAACAATCATAACACATATTAGAATCATCCTTAATAATTTAAATTCAAAAGAATGATTTAATTTTGCTTGTGCTATCATTTTTAAATATTCACGGCTGACACCACCTGTGTTTTGTTGAAGATAGGTAGTGGCACTTCCTGTGAGCCTTGTTTTAGGCGCAGTTCTAGCAAGGTACCTTGTATCCCGCAAGGGATAAGCACAGTTCCCATTACCATTGTTTTAGGGATTGTCATACAAGCCCAAAATCCCATCAAAATAAAAAATTGAGACTATGAAAAGGAAGGTTAGGTTTTTAACTGTTACCTAGAACTAAAAGCACTCAAATCCGATGGTGGAAACTCTCGATATCAACAACTAAAGGTCTGACTAGGAAATTGCTCCAAGTGCTCTCCAGTGTGGGTAAATAGTAAAATGATTTGATTTTTCACTATTTACTTGACTTTTATACATAGTTTTGGGTCTAACATGCTATAGGTTTGATTTAAAATCACTTTTTATTTGAAATTTATCATTCGTAATCCCTTAATGTTAGTTATGTGCACATTTAACACCTATTTTTGAGCTGATTGCAAGACAGAAGAACCACAACGATAAAGCTTTGGGAGTTTGTTTATGACTTTTTCGTACTACCATAAAATGGGAAAATTCAATGAGCATTTGTTATGACACTTTGGTCATGCTATTGAAACCTAGTATCAAAGGTCCGAGTTTGTTTCTGATTCTTTCCAGGATTGTAAAAACTAAAATTGTGTAAAGAAACCTCATGGAGTCTTCTTTTAACCCTTTTCAGGCTCCTTAAATATGAAATGATCGTCGAGTCCGTTTCTGATTCTTTCCAAGCTCGTAAAAAGTAACATTATGTAAATAAACCTAATAGAGTCCTCTTTAAACTCTTTTTAGGATCCCTAAATACGAAAATATTGTCGAGCGATATTGTCTTCTTCATGCTAGTTAAGACATTTGAAGAGTCGTCTTTCTGACAGTAGGTTATCTCTTTTTCGATTCAGATAGACTATTTATGAAAAAGGAACACTCCAGCCAATCATGACTGGAAGAGTTCTCTAAGGTATGATTTTACACTTTTTTTGAGCCTTAGGGACTAAATCATATGAAAAAGGACCCTTTTGGAGTCTTCTTCCATAATCGTTCAGACTCTCTAAACATGAATGATACCAAGTTTTCTTTCATTGGACTCGTTAAATTAAACATTGAGAGACACGTTTTGGGAACAGACCCCTCATCTCTTAGGTTCGTAAAACATATGATTTTGGACTTGTCTTCAGACAAGCTATGACGAGTGTTTGTTACCCTCTTTCAACTCGTAAACCGAAAAGAGGCACTCATCGATAATGATGGGGGAAATGTGAAGGGAGTCATTTTGCAAATAAATGGTAGTAGTTTGTCATTACCTTTAAACATGGCAATTGTCTGCATATCATTTTAGTCAATTGGGTATTCAGCTGATCTCCATGATGATCCACTTTCATGATTCATGTCACTCCTTTGAGTCCTTCAAAAGAGTGCATTGTTGACTGTCGCATTGTGATTTTGTCCCATTCATTCATGCTACCAAGTATTTTGTTGTGCTGCCCGATGTTCAAAGGGAAGTTGAAGAAGTTTACCTCTATACTCAAAATAGTCTCTGTGTTAGTACTTTTGATCCAGTCTTATGGTTACTACCTTCACATCATTCTAGAACTATGTTCATAGTTTTGTGTCATCGATGTGGGACTCATCATGGCCCTCCTTTAACAAGACTATTCCCATCGACATCAGCTCATCATCTAGGAACTAGTCTTAGAAACAAAAACTTAGTACCCTGAGATCTGTATGCCTTAATGACATATTATCTTTCTCTCGACATAGGTTCACATCATTGACCTTTGATCAATAGAATCAACTAAGTGTTCAACATCAGGACATCTATTCACACTCAGTAGATTGTACTAGGGTACCTTGGGAATCATTGACATCACTGGTGATATCCCTCGCACTTATTAACGGTTCACATCATTAACCGGTAATCAAGTGGTTTCTACCATGTTCGACTTCGGATCATTGGAATCTCATGGATAGAATCGTACTTTGTGGAATATGAGACGAATACCCTGGGTATTTGTTTAAAGCGCTCACTGATTTTCCCCAAGTTGCGACGGAGTTTTGGATATCTACCATGGATCCGCATTTGTATGGTCAGGGCTGAGCTCAAATTTGTGTTTGTATGACATAGATCTACGTTGTATGACTGATAGCTATGTCCAAGTTTGAGTCTTCTATCACATGGATCTACACTGTATTCTAGTAGCCATGCTTGTTTATTCCTCCCATGGATCGGCCTTGTATTGGTCTACAGCCATGAGTTGGTTACTTGTGTCTATGGGTAAAAAATATTGATTTACTACAGATGCCTACTTAACTAGATTCTCCGATCGAGCTAACATTTTCACCTCGAAGTGACAACTTGTTCTCTTAAAGCTCTCATTTATTGCATCCCTCTAAGACTCGTGCTTTGGGGGGAATATTGTTATACCCAAATCCTGTCACCACCATGTCAGAAGACCCTTGAATTACATATTTTCCCTTAATCCCAGCATTTGGAGTGGAAACCCATGTTTTTTGTCAATCTTAAATAAAAATACTCAGCACCATGCTTTTCCTATTAACCATGAGCAGTACCTTGCTCACACCGCTTATATCTTGTTTTCCATAAGCAGTGCCACCACATATGGCCTTTGGTCCATAAGCATTTTTAACCTAAACCGCTCTATCATAAGAGGAGAAAAGTGGTACCCTAGGTAAAATGGGGAAAATATAATTTCTCGAGGCTTCTAGATCATGAGCCTCGTGTCCTCCCTTATCCCTATCATAGTGGGTCAGTTGAGCTCAATATCCCCCCTCATAGGATCTAAGAGGCCACCTCACCCACAAATCTCTCAACCATCCCTATCCATTGAGCCTTATAAATACAAGATCATGTCCATGGTTGAGGGGGGAAACTATAGAGGTATTTTTATGTTGTTGAATTGACCACTTGGCCCAAGCCATTTGAGCGCATAGAGATAAAAGTTGGAGCTTATGGGGATGAACGTGTTGGTTTCATGGAGATGCATGTCAACACTAAGGATTAATTGGTTGTAAAATTTTCCATTCATCTTAATGCAAAGTTGATTTCCTTCCCACATTACTGTTGTTTTGATTTCGCATGTAAATGTTGTTAGATTCCTTAGTCACTAACATGGATAAGTAGATGATGTTTTGGTAGCTTTGATGTCTTTGTATGTTTGATCTGATTGTGAGTACACAGTTTCACTATCGAAGCGACATTCCAGGCATCTACAACATTCAGGGAGGGTCTTCATCCTTTATTGTTCACTCATTTGTTCTGGATCTGAACCATTAAGACCAGAGGAACAACTTCTGTCTGTAGAAGGTGAAATATTCCTACTAGCATTAATTTGTCAACCCGGGAAGGGATCTTGTGAGATGCAAACACTATATGTGTAGTATTAAATCTTATTCTAATCTAAGCTAACTAAATATGCAAATGTGCTAACATGAAACTATATGATTTTAATATACATGCATGACTATCATGAGTTAAATGCAAGAATTTAATCTATCTATGAAAACAAGAAATTAACTAAGAACTTGGAAAGTAATTATAAATTCAAATATAACCTAATTTTTTATTAACCTATTCTATAAAGGCAGGAAACTAATTAATAACTGAGATTCAAAACTAATCTAATGCTATGCTAATATATTCTATGGAAGGGAATTGCAGATACTAATCTAGGAAGTAGTCGCTTGGTTCGAAAGAAAAATGAGAGCAAAAATAATTACTTGTAGCAAATTATTTGATCTATATTATGAATTGAAGACTATTCCATGTATGCATGAGTAAATTCCTATCTAAGAATGCAAGTGCAACTGATTCATGGAAAGCAATGAACTATTTAATTGCAAATTCGTAGAAAGAAAAACACGTAACTGTGGATTCATAGAAAGTAAAGGAAATATTATTCTAAATACCAAGCATAAATAAATACATTGCAAAACAGTAAATTAATTAAAGAAAACTAAACTTGGAGCTTTATAATCAAATCTAGAACTAAGTACAAAACAATAGCTGGAAATTAATTCAATCTGTAAGCAAACCTACAACAGAAAAATAAAATACTTCTACTTTACCTCTTCAGCAAACTATACCATAGACTAAATAATCTTAACCAATCATAAAAATATGATACAACTGATTTACAATTTGAAAAGTAAACTTACACTAAACTAGGTTATGTGAACTTTTATCATCAAACTTTAAAATACTGAAAACTAATGAATCTAATACTGAAAATGATCTATACCAAAGATATAATTTACAAAACATCACAACAATGTTGGAGAAAGAAATTAGAAACCACAGTAAACCAAAACATAATACATAACTCAAGACATAAAATGGAAGGAGAGAAAAATAAGAATAAAACTTTAATGAATACTTTAAATAGTATAATCTAAGGTTTTAATAATGAACATAACCATTGTCTAATTACCCTAATCTAGACATAATTATAAAGCTAAAAGACAAGCTAAAAACAGATTAATCACGTGAAATACTGAATGAGAGTCTGGATGGAAAGCTGGAATGAAGGTCTGTATGACAGACATAATAAGTTGTCTAAATGATCATCTGTACACAGAAAACATTAAAATGTTAAGAAATAACTATTTTAAATTATTCTTAAGATAAGCCGATCTATGCATGTGATGATAAAGTATAAAGAAGATAATTAAATCTACTTAATGTCTCAATTCAAAATACTTCAATGCAATTCATGAATTAAAAGATATCATTATATACTCCAACTTTAAACAAGATAGAATGTAACTGAAACAAATTCATAATAAAATAGAATGGTGCAGAATTAGACCTACTATAATGAAATCAAATAAATCTACTCTGCCAGTATAAATTAAATAATGAATTAAAAGGCTTTCAAATGGAAATTGTAAACTATGTTATATGCAACGGGTTGCTAAACTTGTAAGAAGAGAATTACATTAAAATCATGATATTCAAATCTAATCTACGGTACAGAAAACACATAGCATAACCAAATTGTATAAATGAACTATAAAACTAAGCTAGTTACAGAAAAGAAATAAAGAAAATTATACAGACAACTGGAAGACTCCAATTGATGAGGGGCCCTCTCAACAATTAGAGTGATAGCTCACTAACGCTACAGGAACAAAATCACATTCAACACAAACATAGCTTCTATTAATTCGAATAAAATGTTACAGAGTCTGTGGAACCCGAATCAGATCACATCTATCAACTAACTAAATCCTCCTTGCATGGAAGCGTTTGTATATATATATATTACAAAGGGTGAGCAGGTTGAGTTAAATGCTCAACCGTTCAAAACAAATCCCTAATTTCCAGAGAACTGGCCACAAACCAAATCTTCAAAAATAGTGTTTTATTGGTGACGTTTTTCTCTCAATCCATTTAGAAATTTGGCAAATGACCCATGTTTAGGGTTAAATCAAATCATTTCTGAAGTGGGTTTCGAACGGTTTTGCCAGATTCTGCATGGATTGCTCAGAAACTATTTCCAAAATACACATTTTGGCTTAATGACGGGAGTGCCAAATCTTTGATATTGTTGGACTGACCGTAAAAATTGTAAATTGAATTAATGGTTGTTGGATGTGCTATCAAAGTGGGAGAGAAAAAGAGTGTTTCTTCTTCTGTGTGAATAGTGGAGAGGTGTTGAATAGAGAAGAGCACACAGTGGCCATCTAGAATGCAGATCCTTCATCATTAAATACATGGACTGGTGGCGAGTTGTTGAGTGCAGGAAACATACACAACAAATCTTCTAGAATGGATATCGTTCCATTGTTCAAATGCGTGGTTTGTAAAAAGAATTTAGACTTTAATGCATGGAATATTTTATTAACAGCACGCAGGTTGATTAGCGATCTGTACAGAGAACTGGACAACAAGCTGGACAACGAGCTAAATGACGGGCTTAATTCATGGCTGAATTTTATTGGCTGCACCGCTATCCATTTCGTGACTGTACGAGAGTTCTATTTCATGTATGTGCATGAATTAATCCATGGCATGTTCATAACATAAATCCTAAAAAAAAATATATGTGTTAGTTTTATATCATAGCATTATGATTTAAAAAGATAAGGGCATTACATTATTCATGGAAAGCCAACGGAATATATTTACATTGTTTTATTCTTAAAACAAAAGGAAAAGTTAAAAATATGAAGTGAATATATGAACGGAATATGTTTACATTGTTTTACATTATTTTATTCATAGTTAATTATTATTTAACAATATATGAAGTGACACTTATTTATACCATTCCATATTTGTTTAATGTAAAAATACTCTTACAATTTTTAATATTTTTTTGTTTGGAATTAATACTAATGAACAAGCCTTCCATTTTATATGGATTTGAAAATAATGCATATTTTATATTGCAACTTTATATTAAAGTTTATAATGCATATTTTATATGGATTTGAAAATATATTAAATTTTCATTTCTTAAAGTTCCAAGTGGAACTATTTAATTCACTTGAATATTGAATGGTTTTATATTTAACCTTTTTCATTTTCCATAGTTTAAGAAATCATAATATTTTAAATGTATTCCCTCTTCAATTACTTTAAGACATTACAAATTTATGAGACAAAGTCTTAACATCAACCCATGATTCGAGTTATGTATATGCAAGTAGTATGGAATCAGTGAGGACCAGAAGACAGAGACAAGTCAAACCCAAGAAACTAAGGAACATGTCATCAAAACTCAGTGCAGAACATAGGACCAAAAGAAGTGGCTGGGTGGAGTGCCAAAATGTGTACTAAATGCAATAACACATCAAAAATGATGAATTAAGATTCTTTTACATTTATAAGTTATAATTGATGAAAACATAGTAAAATATTGACAAATTAAAGATAAATGTATTAGATTTCGGTAAATAGGCCAGGAAATTAATGTAAATAACATCATTATAAAAGACAAATTTCGGGGCCCAATAGAATGGTAAAGTCATATAAAAAGGTGTTGTAGATCACACTTTGAAGGTATACAAGTTTTCCCATTTTCTACCCTACTCAAACCCCTCTACTCTTCTGATTCATGCTAATGAAGCAAGCAAGCTTTGGAATGAAATATTTGGCCATCTTAACTGCAAGTATCTTTTTGATTTGAGTGAAAAAGATATGGTCACAGGGTTACCAAATATCAAGTTTTCTAAGGGAGTCTGTCAAGGTTGTATCCTAGGAAAACACCCAGAGCACAAGTATGAGAAAGATAGTCATGAGAGAACCTTTGCACCTCTTGAGCTGATCCACAATGACATTGCTAGTCCATTCCCTCATATTTCCATGATTTAAGCCAAATATGCACTGACCTTCATAGATTACTTTTCCAGTTATTGTTGGGTTCACTTCCTAAAGCATATGTCTGAAGTTTTTGACCTCTTCAAAGTCTTTAGAGCCTTGGTTGAAAACCAGTCTAGGAGGAAACTCAAGATCCTCAGATATGAAAATGGTGGTGAGTATGTCAAGTATAAGTTCATTCAGTATTGTAAATATGCAGGTATTCATATGCAGCATTCAATCCCTTACACGCCACAGCAAAATGGTGTTGCTGAGAGAAAGAACAGATCACTAAAGGAGATGGAAACTTGCATGATGGAGGCTAAGACTTTGCCACCAAAGTTTTGGGATGAGGCTATAAAATATGCATCCTACATATATAATAGGGTTCCTCATAAGTATCTTGATGGTATGAATCCTTTTGAATCTTGGAGTGGGCACAAGCTAGATGTGACCCATTTCAGGATTTTTAGCTCAAAGGCTTGGGCTAGAATTCCAACTTAAAAGAGGAAGGATTTGCAGCCCCAAAGCCAAGAGTGCCTATTTGTTGGGTATTATGAAGATCCAAAAGGGTACAATCTGATCATATTGAGCACTAACAAATATTTCATTGAAATAAGTGTTCATTTCCAATAACATCCTTTAGTAGCAATTGAAGTTGGAGAGTCTTCTTCACCACCAGATCCATTGATTGTAAGTGAAGAGACTAATGAGTTTTCTGATTCTGATATGTATGATAATGATTATTTGATTTTAGATCCTAACATTCATACAAGATTAAAATGGGTATAAATACCATTCATGCAGCTGGGGAACTAGTTGGAAATCCTAGTGATAGTAGGAGGACTAGATCTCAATTTGAGAGTGTCCTTTGAGTGAAAGATCCTCTATTTTCTTAGAAGTGATATCTTATGGTTGAATCAAATCCATAGAAATATGAATATGTATCACATGATCCAATATGGCAAACAACCTTAAAATAATAATTCATCTTGCTCCAGAAGAACAACACTTGGGAACTGGTTGATATTCCCCTAGGGAGAAAGCCAGTTCAATGTAAGTGGGTTTTCAAGACTAAGGTTTCTGCTGATGGTTCACCTTTGAAATATAAGGCAATATTGGAAGAAAAGGGCTACTCACAAGTACATTTTATATACTACAATGAAAAATTTTCACCAGTGGCAAAGATGGACTCCATAAGGCTAGCTTTAGCCATTGCAGCTTCGAAGCAGTGGGAGGTAAATCACATGGATGTGAAGTGGGATTTATTAAATGGAGATATCACTAAAGAGATTTACATGCAGCAACATGAAGGGTTTGTTTCTAATCCATATTTAGTGTTCAGATTAAAGAAATCATTGTATGGGCTCAAGCAAGCGCCCAGGGCTTGGTATGCTAAGATTGATGGATTTTTGCTATCATTGAGTTTTGTTTGATGCAAGTCTAATTCTAATGTCTATTTTAAGATGATTCATGGTTCTTTGATGATTATTGTCTTGTATATGGATGACCTTCTGATTACAGAGAGTTCAAAGAAAGAGATTGCCTCCTTGAAGGATGCAATGAACCATGCATTTTCTATGACAGATTTGGAATTGTTGAACCAATTCTTGGGTCTTGAAATTTCTCAACCCCAACATGGAATAAAATTACATCAGTCCAAGTATGCTTTGGATTTTCTGAAAAATTTCAACATGAAATATTCCAAGCCAAGAACGACTCCCTTCCTTTTTGGAGTTAAGCTTGAAGAAGCATGTTCTTCTCCTATGGTAAATAATACACTGTATAGGCAGTTGATTGGGTGTTTTCTTTATATTACACACACTCGAACTGATATATCTTATGTAGTTAGTGTGGCTTCAAGATACATGAGATCCACTGGAGAGAATCCAAAAGGATCCTAAATTTTGTTCAAGGAACAAGAACTCATGGGATCTTCTACAAAGCAAAATCTGATCTTGATTTGATTGGGTTTACTGACAATGATTGGGAAAGTGACAACACAGATCGAAAGTATACTTCAGGATATGTGTTCATGCTTCCATAAGGACCAATCAGCTGGTCAAGCAAGAAGTAGAGTGCCATAGCACTCTCATCTACAGAAGCAGAGTATAGAGGAGTTGTAAATGCAACAAGTCAATGTTTTTGGTCGCAGGGAATACTTGGAGAATGTGGTTCGAAACATAGTTTTCAACTATTATCTAGTATGATAATAATAGCACCATTCGAATATGCAATGATCCAATTTAGAGACAGTGAACCAAGCACTTTGATATCCATATGCACTACATCATACAGCTTGTGCATGATGGCACCATTGATCTACTCTTATGTGCATCTTCAGAACAAGTAGCAGACATCTTCACCAAAGTTTTTTGCGAGAATACCTTCATCAATCTCAAATCATTGCTAAGGATTGTTGATCATGATGTGAAGCATGATTGATGACAATATTTCCAAAAAAATTGTTTTCCCTGTCCATGTTTAAGGGAGGATTTTCCCACTAGGTTTTTGCCTCTTTCCTTGGTTGTATGGACAAGCAGTATGTAAAGGGTGACTAAGCCTTGTTTCTAGGCCCTATAGTTTTCTGATATTTACTAATAAATTTAGGCTTAAGGTGGGGATTTTAGAATAATCAACCCATAGTCACCTACCTTAGACATTAATTTTAATCATTTTTGTCTTATTACCTAGTTTCCTAGATTCCTTTCTTTTTTAGTTTCCTTATACAAGTCGTAGAAGTGAACACATGATAAAAATGTGTCATGGATTGCTTGGGAAACATCCTGGAAACCCAATTTAGCATGTCTTCTCTATTCCAGAAACTACAGAGCACATATCTTCTTTTTTTGAAAAGTTGCCTTGTTTTATTCTAATTTAAGGAAAAAGGAAAAGCTAAACTAGGTGTAGTTGACTTGTTTTTTTCCCACATTATCCTCCGTCCTTTTATCCAAATAAAATCACGTATGAGTTTTATTTCCATCCCTCTTTAGCTTTCCCACTTGACTTAGCAAATTTGTGATCATCTTCATAGATTTGGAAACTACTTTATGCACCTATGGGGGATTTGACTAGATTTAGTAAGCCTACTTTTTGAATATTTCGAATGGAATATTTATGCATTCAATTCTCTCAAGTAATTATATATTGCAGAATCCTATTACTTCACATTATTGGCTATTGTACACTTATTGAATACAGATTAGTGTTATGTTCCAATTTCAGTCTTCTTTGGTGTGAATTTTGCATGTTTGATTAGCATTTTTTTGAGTGTAATTGTTCTATCTCTTGGGTTCAATTTACACATGTAATAGAGGTAAGGATAAGAACCTCATGGGAAAAACCTCCCCTCAAAAATGGATTATGAAAGAGAAAAAAATCTGCATATACTTCGAAACTAAAAAATGTTTGGAGGAATCTTCTTCTTGGGAAGAAGTGGAATGTGCTCAATCAACTCAGGAACAGCTGCATGATGAATCCTTAGACCATGTAGAACAACTAAAATGCATTGATGGGAGAGAAAATGGTACTCTTCATATTTGAACTTTGAACCACCAGGTGAGTAATTCGATCCAAACAAGATGCCATGTGAGGAATTCGAACCACACAGGATGCGATGCCTGAAAGAGACTATAAATGATTGAGAATAGGTGACCCCAAGATAGTCATAAGGATATTGAAGCATCAAATTCTAATGAAGGTTGTAATCAGCTGCAAGAATGTGGAACAAAAGTCCCAAATGCGCCATTGTGATGGCAAAAGCTTCTCCATCTTCATATGAACTTGAAGGTACTCTACTAGTGATGGTGGAGGAATACATGGGGAAAATAGTGTGAAGCAATGAGAGATCTTCACTTGACATCCAAACATATCCATTTTTTGAACCAATACTCTCATGTGAAGAAAACCAATCTTCTAGAGAAGGCTTGCTATGGACATCAACTAGCAATACATTTTTCCCATTCATAACAAAAGATATAGAGGAGAAGGGTGTAGAATGGATAGATATATATTCAACAGTAGTGATGGAAACAACTCATATGCTATCTTCATGAAACATAGCTTCTTAACAAGGAGAAGAAGCTGTAGAGGAATAAACTTGAGTTGGATCATTTGCTGAATCTCTGGCTACTTCTTCTACTTCAGTTCGAACAACTTCTTGAGAAATGCATGAGGCCGAGATCATAGGAGGAAGAACACATGAGGATGTTTCCATTTGCTTTCTCTCCTTATATCTCACATCTTTTTTCTGCATGCCAATATCTTCATCTATATTTCTCCACAGCTCAAATGGGTAATCAATAGAATCAAGGATGTAGTGCATTGTAGGAGGTATAGATAGACACATAGTTCCATAGGATTTATCATTGTCATTAAGCAAAGCATCCTTTTCTTGATAGGACTATGGTTCCCTCACAACACCAATGGACACATCATAGAGAAATTTCCTCTTGAGATATGCACACATATTCAACTTCCATTCATAATAGTTGAATGGGGAAAGGAGAGGAACAACTTTTGAATCCATGAAGTTGTTGTAAAAACCTGCAATGAAAAACACTCACATAAACTGGAAATATGCCCTAAACAGCAACTCAAACTCAAAAGATTTGTTGCAGCTCCAACAAGCTCTAATACCATGTGAGAAATTGCATCTCAGGTTAGATCTAGGAGCTACAACAATTTCACCATCAAAGTGTTTGACAAAACATGAAAGAGAAAACAAAGAGACAAAAAATAGTTGGACCAACAAATGTGAAAGGTGTTGATTACTTGTCATATTATTATCATACATCATTTATAATACAATGGACGAATTCAAGTGGATCTGGAAGCCAATTGGATTTGTACATGTGTCAATGTGAGAAATGACCTCAATACCCCCTAAGTGGACCGATGGAGACCCAACTCAGCCCAAACAGACTCAAATTGACATGGGACTATACGTGAGGTGTGCTGGGTCATTAAAGACTCCAAGGCATGCATCGGTGAGAAGATAGAGGTAGGTGGGGTGCTCTATGTGGCAATAAATGCTCCTAGGAGAGCTAAAATAGGACAAATACACCCCTAGTACACTTAGTCAAACTAGGGGCCCACAAATCAAGGAGGTAGTGCTCCAATGAATTAATGAGGGAGCACATGGGCTAGGTTGACCAAACCAGGGTGGTATTGTAGGTTTGAATAGGAAAAAATAACCATATATATTGTTGGATTAACTCTCCTAAGTCTAAACCATAGGACAAGAATGAAATAAAGGAGAATAAAGTTATCCTATGGTCTAAACTATATACTAAGGATCTATTACTGCTCCTACAGCCGTTGTTTAACGCATTTCACCGATTTGGAATGTGACCCTTTTCGGTGCATTTAAAACTTGCAAAATGGCTCTCCAATGTTGATTTGTTTCATCTCCTCATCACAATCATTGAAAAGCATATCATCCTTCATCATCCTTTTGATGTGGGCCTTCTCTTTCATCATGCATGATCAACACGGGAGAGATTTTCTATGACTCTAGAGCTTGGGTTCTTCTTCACTTAATAGATCATGACCAATGTAGGTCTCTCTGTTCTTATCAACCTTCAGGATCCTTCCTCTTTCAGAAGCCCATGAAAACCCCCCAAGGCTTCTTGTTGTGAAAATTTTGCAGGCCTTGTTTCTTCCCCTATGAGTATGAAACCTTTCCCTCTATTTAGAAAAAATCAGGTGCTAACAAGTGCCTCTAGCTAGGGATGCTATCCTCCGCATGAGGTAGAAAAGAACTCATAGACCAGGTGCTGAATCCATTGGGCGAGTATCTTTACTCCAGAGTCCAAAAAATTTGTTAGTGTTGTTATGCATGTAAAAACAAACAAAGAAATAGAAACATTGTCGCCCTTCTAGATCTTATGGCCTTCTCCTCAGGCTTCAAATCCTTTATGGGACAACCTTCTTATTTACTGAAAACTGGGAATTATATACAGCTATAGTACATGTGTTTACTTCTTCTTCCCAGGTCAAGTAATGTTTGAGAAACCTTCCATTCCTTGGACCCCCTTTTAGTAGGGACCCATCTTGGTGTTGTAAGATGAAATAGTTTTCTCCTCTGTGTACCATGACAATGTAGGGACCCACCCACATGTGGTCAAATTTTCCATGTTTTCCTTTATCATCATGGGGAGCATCCCACTTCAATACCAGGTCATCAATTGAGAATTTTTCCTCTTTAACCCTCCTCTCAAAGGTATTCTTCATTTTCTCTTGATGTATCTGCACGATACTATAGGCTTTTTCTCTCAACTCATTCAACTCAATGATCTTGTTTATCCTTCTCTACATATGATTTGGTTCACTTTGTTGTTCCTGCAGCAACCTCATCACTGGCACTCCTAAATATGCTGGGAAGACTACTTTAGATCCATATACTAGCTGGAATGGGGACATTCCAATCGTTCTTTTGGTGCTGATCCTATCAGCCCATAAGTGTTAGGGTACACAGGGTACTCCCAAAGGACCGAACACCAAGAACAACCACTCCACACAAACAAATCATAGATCAATACACCAATGTTTGTCATGTGGTTAAAACCCTCAAGAGGGAAACAATCCATGGCCCCAGCCAAATAGCTACTTAGAGCAATTTATTATGCAAAAGAAAGAAAGTTACATGAGCTTCTCATAATCGATCAACTAGCCAAGGACCATCTATGCTATTTAAATAGAGATCATAGACCAATAGGGTGTTAAGCCACGGATCAATGGTAGGTATGATCTAAGAGAAGTTGAACCGTCAGATCACTCTATGTCTAGAACATATCATGACCGTTGGATTAGAATATTTAAAAATGCATACTAATGCGTACTAAAGAAACACACTTTTACCTAATGGATATATTACACAAGTTGATCTTAACTAACTCCTAAGTGTCTAAATATCCTAACATCCCCCCTTAAGAACAACTTGGGATAGGATTGAAGGATTTACAAAAGTGACACTATTAGGAGAAGGAAGGAGGCATTAGAGCCTATCCCCCCTTAAGGACACATTCCTGAACTCCTAACATAGACCAAAGTTTAGAAAACTTTGCTTATGTAAGAGACTTAGTGAAGATGTCTGCAACTTGATCATCTGTAGGACAATAGAGCACTTCAATAACACGATCATGAACAAGATTTCTGATGAAGTGCATGTGTAGCTCAATGTGTTTGCTGCGCTGATGTAGAACTGGATATTTGGCAAGATTGATGGCACTTTGACTGTCGCACCAAAGTGGAGTAGGATGCTGCTGCTCGAATCCAAACTCTGAAAGGATCTGTCGAAGCCATAAAGCTTCCTTACTGGCATTAACTACGGCTCAATATTCTACTTCTGCTGAAGAAAGAGGAAGAGCTTGTTGTTTCTTACAAGCCCAAGTGACAGGTCCAGATCCCAGACTAAAAACATAACTTGCAGTAGACTTTTGATCATCAGGATCATCGGCCCAATCTGAATCAGTGAAACCAACCAACAAAGGTTTTCCCACTGTACTTGTTGTAATATCACAGATCACATAAGGTTACCAATAATACATACTAAAACATATATATCTATAAATAAGAGACCAGAGACAAGAACAGATAGGGAAAATAGATTATATTATTGCAATGAGTTCATACAAGGCAGAGAACTGAACTAAGTTCTCGTTTGGCTCAACAGCCTAATATATACAATTTACAAACAGTTACAAAATAACTACCTGTCAGTTCGGTGAACCGACACGACTTTTAGTTAGCTGACTTAATCTTCTAGTTTAGTCAGCCGACCGACTTAGTCAGCTGATCGACAAAGTCGGCCTATCGACTTAGTCGGTTGATCGACTAAGTTGGTCTTCTTTCAAGTCCACTTTGTCAACCTACTCCTTTCTACATCTCCCCCATGAACAAAACGTTTCTTCGTCCCAAAGAAACAGGGAGGTACAAAATGATGTTTTGTTGAATGCTATTGTAGTGGACTATGCAGATGGATGGTTGGTCTTTTCTCGATGCAGATCTCAATAATGGCCGAAGTTGTGATGGAAAGGTGATGCTGAAAATCTATCCAACTCTTCAAAGCTTTCTGGATGTTGATTTTTAAGGTAGTTAAGCATGACAGGACCAACATCTTTTTGGAGAGTGGGACTTCCACGATCTTCTCCATGTTGGGGCCCAGGATCTAGTTCTGCTCTTCGACTGTGTCGATGAGTCTTTTCATCTGTGGGTAGATGATGTTGACTTTCTCTAAGTTTGGAAGAGCCTATTGCACCCACTGATGTGCTTCATGTTCCAGTTTCTGCAGCTTGTTGGTCTCCAGCACTATTTGTTCTTCTATTGTCTGCCTGAGTGCTGCCTCGGTCGTCTTCCTACCCTCCAAAGCTTGAATGCCTTGACAAGTCTGTCATGTCTGTTGATAGAATTGCCCATAGTGAGTAGGCCAGTCTCGTAAGACTTCTTCGGTAATGACAGACTCCTCCATGTGGTCCTGTAGCACTTTGTATGCCTCTGAGAAGGCAGTGTGTTGTGCCAGTAGCACTCGGGAAATCTCTTCCTTCTGCTCTTACTTAGTCTCTTGGAGACGAGCCTGGACAGTCGATACCATGTTCTCGAAGAGCTGATAGGCTCTTTCCAACGGGCAATCTGTGTCGACTTCAATAGGGCCTGGTATCACAGACTAAGCTAGAGCCCTACATTTGCCGAGAAACTAGACCTGTTCTGCATGTTTTTCCGAGATCTCTTTAGTTTTTCATGCGGTCCTTGTCTTTGCTTGCTTTGCCATATTCTTGAGGAGTTGGCCGACTTCTGTGTCGGTCAATGAAATTGCATCCTTTAAGCTGATCCGAAGTCTGGAAGGATGATGCTCTTTTTTCTTCTTTTTCTTTTGTGCCTCGGCCTCATGGGTACCTGCAACAGTTGAAGGGGGCCTGTGGGTGGTGGGGTTGAAGTCAATGTTTTCTCTGGAACTGCTTCTATGTGAAATAAATGCACGTCTGGCAAGTCATCTTCAACTCCATTCGGTTCCTCTCCTATGTCGATGCGAGATAGATGGTCGGGCCCGACATTTAGTTTTCCTGGTCGGACAACGACTTCAAATTCGAATTCTTGAAAGAGAAGTAGCCAGCGAAAAATTCTCCCATGATGAAGTGGTTTATTGACAAGGTACTTCAATGCTTGATGGTCAGTATAAAATGTGAAGGGATTTTCTAAAAGGTAATGTCGATACTTTTGAAGGGAAAATACCATACCTAGGGCTTCCCTTTCGGTGGTTGAATAGTTTCTTTTAGCCTTATTTAATTTTTAACTGCTGTAAACTATAGGGTAATCCATCCCATCATCCCCTAGTTGAGTCAGGATTTCTCCGATCGCGATTCCTGATGCATCAATATGCACATGAAATTTGGTTGACCAATTTGGAAATTTGAGTATGGGGGCTTCGATCAGTTTTCTTTTTAGTTTGTCGAAGGATATTTGGCATTCCTCTGTCCACTTAAACTCTTGATATTCCTTTATTAGTTCTTCTAGAGGGTAGGTCATATCTGAATAGTGTCTTATGAACTTTCTATAATATCATGTATGTCCAAGTAATACCTGAACTTGTTTAGGGTTTATTGGTGGTTTCAGGTCGAGGATGATTTTAATTTTGGCAAAGTCGACCTTGATACCATTTTTACAGATGATATGCCCTAAGAGTATGCCTATGGGGGTCATAAAGATACACTTCTTAATGTTGAGGGAGAGTTGAATCTGTCGACATCTCTCCAGCATAAGTCAGAGCCATTTGCACTGATCTTTTAAGGTGGAGTATATAGTCCAGTCGTCGAAGTATACTATCATGGTCTTATATATATATTCTTGGAAGGTTTTAACAACAATTCGGGAAAATACTGCAGGGGCATTCTTTAACCCAAAAGGCATAACTCTGTAAGCAAAGAAACAAATTCACAGACAAATTTTGTCTTCTTTTAATCTTCTTTTGCTATGGGTACTTTGTTATATCCTGAGAATCCATCTGTGAATGAGTAGCATTCGTGGCCTGTAACTTCATTCAAGATTTCATCAGCATAGGGGGTTGGGAATGGATCTATTAATGTCACTTTTTTAAGCTCCCTAAAGTCGACACAAATTATCAACCTTGTTGGGTCATGTTTCTTGGGATGTACGACCATGGGACTTGCCCATTCAGACTGGTCGATAGAGTAAATGATCCCTACTGCTAACATGTTGTCGATTTCCTTTTTAACTATTTCCTTGTACTTGTGAGCTAATTTATAAGGTTGTTTCTTGATAGGTTGGACATCAGGTTTAGTATCTATTTTCATTTCTCCCATTTCCTGTACTAAACCTTTTAAGTCTTTATAGTCCCTTGCAAAGACATCTTGGAATTCTCTAAGTAAGTTCACTATTTCGGTGGTCTATTGTTCATTCCAGTACTCACCAATCTTGGCCATTTTCGGTCGGTCGTCATTTGAAATGTCGACCTCTTTAGTTTTCACTTTGGCATCTAGTCACTCTAGTGCTTTAGCTTTGTTGATCAGCCGACTTCCTTCTTTGAATTGTGAGAATGTAAGAGGAAAGTCGGCTGCATTCATTCTGTCTAGATCTAGTTTGTCGGTGGTCTCGACTTTCAGGATTGAATGGATAGGTTTTGTTGTTTCAATATGGTCGGTTTTCCATCTGAAGCTCTTGCCTTCTGTGTGTTCATTTTCTAAGTGTAAACGGGTCACCTATGGTCTAGATTCAGTTTGTATATTGTTACAGTCCTTGATCTGTCGATGGTTCTGGGGGGGCTATTTTTCGGTCGGTTGGAGAAATTGTTTGAGTTGATGTGCTGTCTCGGCCAGTTTTTCATTTTGAGGTTTGAACTGGAAGTCTTGGATAAAATTTTCCTTGAGTTCATGCCAAAAGAAGGTTTCTCCTCTAGCTTCCTCCATCTTATACCATTTATTGGGTAAGTTGTCTAAGGTTGACGGAAACAAATGGGGCCAGGCTCGCTCATCTTTGTAGCCAAGTCTTCTCCACTCCGTTTCACAAGTCTTAATGTGTTATTATAGGTTTTGACCTTGGGTAAATATAGGGATTTGGGCTTCCTGGGTTAACTTTTTCCCACCAAACCGTTCGACAAAGAAAGTCGAAGCAGTTGTCCAGGTCTGTAGTTTTGTCTGATGGGTATCCCACCATCTAGCTGCTTGACCTGTAAACATTTCCACTAAGCTTTGAAGTTGACCATGTTCTCCAATATTTTTAGATACTTGTTCAATGTGCATGACTGGGGATTCCCTCTCCTTATACCTGGGTATTTGTGTAGTGTTTAAGTTGGTTGGTTGTAAGGTAGGGCATTCCCTTAATTTCTTTTCAAAGATTTTGGGGATAATGGATACTATGAAGCACTGTCGGGTGGATTTTTTCTGTACTTTTTGTATAGTCCAACACCCTCTTTCTTGTGTTTCATAATTTTCCAGCTCCCAGTCATACATTTCAGCATCTGAGTTATAACCAATTGAGTCTTGGTTACCTAAGTAAAGTTCTCCATGGATGTTCGGCTCTGTGTAGTCCGTATTGTTGTGGATATGGTAAAGTTGTCTGACATCGACTTCCTCATCAATAGGTTCTGTCCAAGGTTCTCCTTGGGATGGATGAATAGGTACAATGAATTTTTGACCATTTCCTTTTAGCTTTATTCGTCCCTTGTCTAAGGATATGGAGGCTTTCATATTTTGTCCCCAAGGTCGACCAACTAGCGCGGGGAATGAACTAGATCCCTCTTTTGGGTCAATAATTTCAAAATCAACCTTGGTCTAAATTCCTTTAATGGTCGTGTCGATGTTTTTCCAAACCCCAATGGGTTCAATGAGGCCTTGGTCGGCGAGTTTTAGGTAAATACTTGATTCGTAGAGTCGAGGTCTTCCCATCTTTTCCCATGTATCCCGGGTCATGATATTTACCTGAGACCCAAAGTCAAGCACTACTTGTCGGATGTGGTAACCTTCGATTTCCAGGTCGACAAGTGGGTCGACATCATTTTTGTCTTTTTGTTTAGGCTACAGATGTTCTTAGTTTGTTTTTTGGGGTTAGTACTTTTTATTTGATGCAATAAATCAATGAAATGGGAAACAGATTTGTCTGTTTGAGTGAGATAGATTAATTGCTGTATTGTGTTAGGTCGACTGCTAACGAGGTCTTATTTTTGTGCAATGTCGTGAAATATGTGGGTTTCCTCTTGATATGTGTGTTTTTGCTTTATAGGGTCGAGATAAACATTTGTGTCTATAATCTTACTAATTTGGGGGTGATCAGGCCCTGTTTTTGTGCCTTTTCGAGTAACAATATGTAAATTCTTAGTAGTTAGTACATCATGCTTTTGTACACAAGAAAAGACATTAACATTTTTCTTCATATTGATTTTTCTCTAACATCGTAGGACAATCCTCAAGGGAGTGATCGCCTACTCCACAGTGTGTACAGAATTTAAGATCAGTTCTACCCTTGTATGGACAATCTGCGTACCGGTGACCTTCTTTGTAGCATGCGAAGCACTGGGTGGGTCGACGCGTTCGTATGTCACGATTCCCAGGGAATCGACCTCTTCCTCCATAACCCTGATTTTGGTTGTCATACCGGCGCTCATATCGTCGACCGTCGTATCTTTCTCCATTCTGGTTATTTGTATTGTTTTGCTCGTTGTTTTGCGCTACTACATTCGTTTGGTAGACCGCCAGATAAATCTGTCGGTTCTTTAGGTTTAACTGACAGTTGGCCGTGTTGTGACTTTTGGTCTCACAGATGGCGCAGCAGGAAGCCTTTCCATTCTTCATGTTAAATGGAAAATCTTTTGTAGAGTGATCTCCATGTTCCTGGCAAATGTCGCAAAATAATTTGGTTTGTACAAAGCAGACGTCTTGTCGACTATACTCTTGTCGACAGTTATCTTTCGAGTGACCAGCCGTCGAGCATTTAGTACACCAGATTTCCTGATTCTTCAGGGTTAGTTCCTTCAAAGACTTCTGCACGTTCTCGAGCTGTTCCTCTAATATGTGGTCCGTAGGGTAAGCAGGTATGTCTTCGTCCATCTCGACCTGCAGAGCTTTGTTTAGCACGTCTTCATACATTTTGAACATCTCCAGACTAATATGTCAACGTACTTTCTATGATAATCCTTCAAGGAACCATTGAATTAGTAATTGTTCATCAATAACGTAATCTAGCTGGCTTAGTAGGTCCTTCTAACTTTTGTCGTATTCGTGGACTGTCTCCCCTGGCTTTTGCTGTGTCGTTTTGAGCTTTTTGGTGGCCAGGTGCTTGGCATCTGGGGTTTTGAAGAATGATAAGAACTGCACCTTAATCTCGGCTTTCATTGCCCTAGGTTTCCTTTATAAAAAGGTCATGTACCATGTCAACGCCCTTTTCCTTAAGGCTCCGATGAACTGTGCCATTTGTCGGTCTTCATCTGTTACCTGGTTTGCTTCCCAGGTCGACTCGCAGATGAACCAATGTCATCTGGGGTCTTCATCTCCCTCGTAGAGAGGAATGTGAGTCGATCCGTGACCCATGTCTGAATCACTTTCACTGCTCTCAGAAGTTGGCGGAGGTGGAGGTGGGGGTGGTGGTGAAAGTGGTGGGGTTATTGATGTAGTCGGGCCTGTGGAATTCTGGTCGACGGAACTTGAGCTCCCGTCGGTCATCGAGTCATCATCGACTTGCAGTCGGTTGATGTTGACTTCAGCTGTCGATGGTCCACTAAAACTTTGTGTTTGAAATTCTTCTTGTTCGATTTCTTCTAAAGCTGTATTTGGGGGGGGGGGGGGGTGCTCCTTCATGTGTCAGTAAGAGCAAGTGGATACGACGGAGGGAGGGTGCCGCCTGAAACGTCACCCATTTTCCTTCGAGCGGTCAACGTATAATAAGGTGTCGACCCGTGTACATTTCATTGCCTAGTTGGCTCCATATACTGAAGTCACCAGCTTGTAATCGGAGGTCATCTTCGACAATAGTCTATATTCTAGTACGTGGATTTGTTGGGGAAAGGGTTATTCCGTCGTTGGGAGCTGTTATTTGGAGAGCTTCTGGCTGCTCTATCCACACTTCTTCCTCCTTAGGGGATACCTCTTGCTCTACGCCCTCTTCCTGTCGGTCATGACCCGACTCTGGCGGATTCTCTTCACAATCATCCTCCCTAGGGTTTTGTTCACTGTGCGGCCCTACGGCTCTTTCGCATCTTGCTTCCCTTCTCTTCTGTCTTTTGTCCCTTTCCTGTTTTTGAATGTCTGACATACTTTCGTACAATACTATTTTCTTGGGGTCCTCTTTGGTCGACTTTTCATTACTGGTGACGATTATCTAGTTTAGGACAACTAGGATCCACTATACTCTACCTCCGACACATGACCAGCTACCCCCCCATAGCCTACCCGACGCTTTTTTAAAAAGCCAGGATAGTTCAATTTATTTGCTCAGGAAGTATTCCCACTCCCTTTCTGCAATTAATTTCTCCCACTTCCTTTGCTTCTCCACCCAGTTAGTGTTTGATGGTTGTTCGCACAGCGGTGGACGAGGTTCAACGATGTGGCCTGCTCCATTCTCTATCAAGAATTTGAACAACAAGGTTGGTAGGGAACACAAAAATTGTTCGGTGAAATCTGTGTAAAATTTTTCTTTGAAATTTTCCACAGAAGTTCTATCTTCGACTGCTTGCTCCTTACATAAGTCGTCAGCAATTTTCTCAAACCACTCTGACAAATTTGTTCAGCCTCCTCGGATCAGTTTTTCTAGCAACTGTTGTTCTTTAATTTCGTCCGGCTTTCTCATCCAGAAGTTGCTTCAAAAGTTGTGGCACTGATTCGACAAATTTTTCATGCGTTTCTGTAAAAAATATTCCTTTGGCTTCAGCGAATGTTAATCTGTTCCTTCTTGCGTAATTTTGCAAGTAGTTCGCAATTTTACGGTCCCACCAGTCCTTAATCTCTTGCTCTGGTATCATATGTGAGCATATATTTCATACATGTACTACCGGAAATGGAACCAATGTTGTAATCTCACAGATCACATAAGGTTACCAATAATACATACTAAAACATATATATCTATAAATCAGAGACAAGAGACAAGAACAGATAGGGAAAACAGATTATATTATTGCAATGAGTTCATACAAGGCAGAGAACTAAACTGAGTTCTCGTTTGGCTCAACAGCCTAATATATACAATTTACAAACAGTTACAAAATAACTACCTGTCAGTTCGGTGAACTGACATGACTTTTAGTTAGCCGACTTAATCTTCTAGTTTAGTCGGCCGACTGACTTAGTCAGCTGATCGACTAAGTCGGCCTATCAACTTAGTCGGTCGATCGACTAAGTCAGCCTTCATTCAAGTTGACTTTGTCAACCTGCTCCTTTCTACAGTACTGTAATGAATCCCAAACTGAATTGTACCTCGAATATATCGAAGTATTCTTTTTGCTGCTTTCCAGTGACTTTCATGAGGAGTTTGCATATAACGGGAAACACGACCAACGACAAAGGAAAGGTCAGGACGGGAATGAGTCAAGTATAAAAGAATACCAACAAGCTGACGATACAAGGTGGCATCTACTTCAAGGGAAGTACAAGTGGCAAAAATTTTGACTCCAGAATGGAAGGGAGAAGGTGCTGGTTTACAATCTTCCATGTGGAAGTGACGAAGAAGGTCACAAGCATACTTATACTGGGAAAGAAAGATTCCTTCTTTGGTGTGCAAGACTTGGAGACTAAGAAAATAATGCAAATGTCCTAAGTCTGACATTTCAAAATTTTGCTTAAGACTGGATTTCACATGGGTTATAAGGTTAGGGTCAATACCAGTAAGGTAAGATCATCAACATAAAGAACAAGTATGATGAGATAATTTCCTACTTTCTTGGTATAGACATTGGGGTCAGAATGGCATCTAGAAAAACCAGTGTCAAGGAGAAAGCTATCCATTTTGGCATACCAAGCTCTAGGAGCTTGCTTAAGGCCATATAAGGATTTCTTAAGGAGACAAACAAGGCTAGAGTTATTTTGAACATATCCAAGAGGTTGTTCCATGTAAATTTCCTCATGTAAATCACCATGTAATAAGGCAGACTTGATATCCATTTGATGGACTTCCCAGTTATGTAAGGCTGCAAGGGAAAGAACAAGGTGGATGGAGTTCATTTTTGCTAAAGGGGCAAAGGTTTCATTGTAGTCACTCCCTTCAACTTGGGAAAAACCTTTGGCAACTAACCTTTCCTTAAGTATTTCAACACTTCCATCTGATGCATACTTAGTTTTGTAGACCCATTTACATCTGACAAGTTTTCTTCCTTTTGGAAGAGGAACAAGATCCCAAGTATCGTTCACTATTAAGGAACGATATTCTTCATCCATAGCTACATCCCAATTTGGATTTCCTGAAGCTTCTGCAAAAATTTCTGGATCATGATTCTCAAAAACTTGAGCCAAAAGAGAAGAGGCTCGCTGAAACTGAGAACGTGTTCGACGTTGATCTCTAGGATCACCGACAAGATCACCAGCCGCTTCACATGTTGAATGGACCCATCAAGGAAGAATTGGTGCTGGTGCAATTGGAGGAACATGAGCAGGCGGAGGTGGATTTTCATCCTCACTGTCATCATCAAAAACTAGAGTTGGAAACCTGTCAAGGAAGCTGGAAGAAGAAGAAGAAGGCACAATCACCGAATCAGGCTCGCAGGCCATCTTTGTTACCCAGAGGAGTTTGGATTTATTTCCTGAATGAAGTCTAGCCCCAACTGTTGAAATGGGGATTCCATAGATATGGGGTTAAGAGGAAGTGGGACAATTTTCCTCTTTCCTTAAAAAACTTGGCAGTGGTGGCATTTGGTGCTCTCTTTGTACACATCGGAAAACAATGAGGGCCAATAGAAACTAGCTCTCAAGATCTTGTTCGATGTAACTTTCCAAGAGTGGTTTCCTCGACAATATCCCTTATGGAATTATTCTATGGTCTTTCAGGCTTCGTCCTCCAGTAGGAAGTTCAAAAGGATACCTCTCAGGTCCTTCCAATATAGGTACTCATTTAGAATATAGAACTTTGCATATTTCAACTTTATTGATCTTGCCCTCATTTTTCTCAATCCTATTGGTGCCTGTACATTCCACAGCACATATACAATGTCAGAATACCAAGGGGATTTGGAGAAGCTAGGAATTACCTATATCTCGATGTCAAGTTGGAGTGAGTAACTGGTTAAGAAGTTCATCTGCAAGGAATCACAATTGGATTTCATCATCATTTTGGCCATCCCCTAACCTTTAACTAGTTTGGTGGGCTTGATTTCAATATGATATTCTAATAGTACTACAATCCATTTCTCTCGTATTCATTTTGGATCTCCTTGGGTGAGGATGCCTTTCACAATAATGCTTGGTAGACTCTGAAATCCTTTATCAAATTTATCAGGGCATACATATGTTTCTGCATTATATCATATTTCAATTCCCCATTTCTCAATGCCTTACTGAAAAATGCTATAGGTTGTTCGGAATTTTGGTCATTCTTTTGTAACAGCATTCCAGCAACCATGTTCTCTGATGCATAAGAGAAAATTAAGAAGTATTAACTGAATTCTAGACTTACTAGGACAGGGGCCTCTGTGAGGGCCTTTTTTATATCCCTGAAGGTCATCCTTGCATCTAGAATCCATTTAATTTCATGGTATTTCTTCAGCATGTTAGTAATATTAATTAGTATTTTGGCAAAGCTGGGGATGAATCTTCTTAAGAAATTCACCTGTCCGATGAAATATTGTACTTCCTTTTTGCTTCTTTACTCTTCAACATTTTGGCTGGATTTGATTCTTTTTGGGTCTATATTTATACCATCCTTCGAAAAATATCTTACTCTATTGATCATCTTCAAAAACTTGCCTTGTTTGGATTTTTTAGGTATAGAGGGCATGTTTCTGACGTATGCCTTTTTCTCTCTTTGCTCAGCCATAGGGGATCTAAATCTTCCAGTAGTGGCCTCTAGGGAATCATTGATATTATTTTCACTTCTAGGGACTACCGTGATCGCATGCTCAGTGAAATAATTGCCGAACATGTACCATACTTTGTTTCTTTAATCTCTCATTTTGGGATTCCTGGTTTGATATATGTCATTTATCTGATGTATGACTAATTCTAAATCCTTTATGATATGTATCCTTTTGGACTTTCTTTATTTCAAATCATGTAACCCTAACAACAAATCTTCGTACTCTGCTACATTATTAGTACATTCAAAATTCAACTAGTAATACAGGCTTTCAAATTCCTTGATGGGAGAAATGATATACACACCTGTCCCAGCTCCGACTTTAGTGACTGAACCATTGAAGTATAAGGTCCAAAGACCTTCCTCTTTTTCCTTCACTTCCAGAGCATTTTTCCTCTTGGCAGGTTCCTAGTCCTCCTCTTTGAAGAAAGTCAATATTTCCTTGTCACAAGGAGAGATGTCATTGAAAAAAATGGATGACCCAAGATCGGTTTCAACAGTATATATAGCATGATGTCTAGCTTGTCTTGGCTGATGATTACGTATGGATATATTATCTCGCTGTATAGTCTATTACTCCCTCTGATCATAGGAATGGTGGCATAAGACATGTCCATTTGTAGGCTCCCATTTAGCTTGGAATTCCAGGATCTAGGAAGCAATACGCTGAACTTGGGGGGAATGTCTTCCACGACCACATCCATCACTACAATTTGGAAGGAAATTATTTCAGATTCACTACCATATCTTTGATCAACCCAAGACATTTCAAATTTCTGGAATCAAAAGAGTACAAATATTTGAAAGGTCTAGTGACTTCTAACCCCATACTCTCTACCACCCTTTTTGGCATCAAATTATGGGATGCCCTTGAATCTAACATAGAATTATGCACGACCATATCATGTATATTTAGGCTAAGGTAAAAAGGAGGAACCTCCTTTTCATCTCCATTTTTGAGTCTGGACGCAAAACTCATAGTGGGAGCATCATCATTCACCTCCAAGATGTCGGGTTGAAAATATCCTTGACTCTTAACCATCATGGTTATCTTATCCCTGCATTATTTATTCCTTAGAAATTCATTGAAAGGAATAGATATTTTTACCTTGGAAAGTTTAGTCTCCAAGTTGAAATTAGGCATGATCTTCTCTACCTTGGTGGGTGTTGGTGTCCTGACTTCCTTCATCTTTTCACCCTTATTTGTAGGCTCTTTGCATGGAACATGTTCCTTTGGTTTCTCTTTACTTCTATCATCATTTTGCAGACTGGTGGAGTTCTTATTCAAATTCAGCTTATCTTTATTGAAAGCAACATCTCTACTTCTAGGTTGAATCTTCCTCTTTACCTCATCTATGGCATGTAGATACCCCCATTGGTATTGTTCTTATTTCTCTTTAAGATATTTCAGATGTTCTTCTTGGGAATAAAAAGTATGCTCTACTTCTGTAAGGTATATATCAGATTCTAGATCTCCAAAATGATGGATCTGATCTTCAGTAGGATCTGCTTCACCCTCACCATCAACATAATGTTTTGGGAAAGGTGGTTGTATCTGTTGGTCATTCAGGTTTCAGGGATTTTTGGATTTCCTTTTTCTAATTTGTGAAGGTTGAGGAGGGTTGGGTATTCTAAAATTTGGGTTCCTAACTTGGGGTTCATTTTCTTCCCTGTTCAGTGAACCATTATCCACAACTAATTTATCCATCAGCTTTTGTATTGTCTTCAACATCATTTCAATATTCACGTCGTTAGAGGAAGCAACATAGGTAGAAGGCCCATCTTCTCAGACCCTCCTTGTATCCATGTTCTTCCTGATCTTCTTGATCTTCCCGCTCACCATCATATTAGCTTTCACCTCTAAGGCATCTTGGAACATCATAGGAATATTTGCAGGCTTCCTTTCCCTTAACAACAGAGCAAAATCACTGTCAAAAGCATTAGCGTAGTGTAACTTTGTAGCCCCCACTAGCGGGTTGATGTCAACAGGGATAAAATTATATGTTCTCATAAACCTACCAGAAAATTCATGTACAGAATTGAAACCACACTTCTTTAGGCTGTTGTACTGGGACAGGACTTGTAGGGGGCTTCTTTTATCATCCCACCATTCCAAGAATGCAGCTTGGAAAGCTACGAATGTACGAATAGACCTAGAAGGAAAATATTTGAACCAGTTCTTCACCTCCCCTAAGAGGCTCAACACAAACAACCTCATTTTCACATCGATGTCATCTACCAGGTCCAGGTCTAAGAAGTCTTCGAACTTATCGACATGCTTCTTGCATATGAAGTTTCCTTCCCATCATAGAATGGGACTCTCTAGGAATAACCTTGAGGGAGGTCATGTAATATGATAGGAATATCGAGTGGAGAAAACTTACCAGCCATTGATCTAGATGGGTTCAGCACTATAAGAGGAACTTGGGGGATAGGATGATTTTGCACCACCGAGGGGGTACAAGGTTGAAATTTTTAGAGTGCAGGGTTTCTAGTCCTTTGAAGGTTTTTCCAGAGAGATTCCAATAGATATGCTTCCAACCTATCAATATTTGTAATTAGGAATATTTCACCTTCTGTGGACAGAAGTTGTTCCTTTGTTCTGAATGGTTCAGATCCAAAACAAATGACTGAACGACAAAGGATGAATACCTTCCCTAAATGTCGTAGACACCTAGAATGCTGCTTTGATAGTGAACCTGTGTACCTACAAACACATCAAATCTACCAGAAAATCATCTACTTATCCATGCTAGTGACTACGGAATCTAACAACATGTACATGTGAAATCAAAACAACAGTAATGTGGGACAGAAATCAGCTTTGCATTAAAGATGTATGGAGAAGCTGTTGATGTAATTGTAACTTTGGAATGTATTCACTTGTATTTCTTATGTATTGTAACCTGATGTTTATTTCAGGATGTATTTGTAATGTACTTGATTCATGTCATGCCCTGAGGTTCCTATCGGGAGTTTCTATAATGTAATCAAGTCATGTCAATTCAATGTGGGTAACCATCCTATTGTCTAAGGGTTAAAGTCCTCGCAGTTCCGGGGCACTAGGGTTATTAGAATCACCTAGTGAAGTCAGCCCTAGTTGGGTTTAGTCAAGTTGGGAATTAGTATAAATAGAGATCTAGCCTCTCTGTTTATCACACACTCACTCACACTCAATTGTAGTGCATAGCTAAGGAAGAGAAAGACACTGGGGAAAGGAAGAAAGAGGTTACTGCTATCGAGAGATCATCTTAGTATTTTGGGTTTCACTTTTGGTGCTGATTCTATCTCAAAGGAAGTTGCAGGGTTTTCTCCATTTATGGTTTCCCTGAGGAAAAACACTGTGTTCATTGTCTCTTGTGTTTTATTGTTGTGCTTGTTGTTCTCTCAGTTAAAGATCCTAATGATATGTTAGCTTAATGTTAAAAATCTAAAATGGTATCAGAGCTAACCTGAGAAGAAAACATTCTGCAGCTATGGGAACTATATATTCCTAGTTTGTGGATCTCTCTCTACATATTTTTAGAAAAAGTAGGGTGGAATAACTCTCCTCCCTAGGGCGCATCTTTCTATCAAAGCAGAATCCAATTCTGAGGGTTTTTAGTTTTGGACTCAACACTACTACCGAAAATTAGGGATTTTCATAGAAGTGGAATTTTTCAGTGAGCCCAGGCCTAGATTGATCTCCTCCCCAAAATCGAAGTTAGGGATGAAATTCAAAGCATTTGGTTGGACAGAACTCAGGAAAAGCAGAACCCTAATATGCTCCTAAACTAGCACTGCAGTATTTTAGCTCCAAATCTAGATCCAACATCTTGACCTGGTAAGATATAAATATTTTGTATTTCCATTTAAGGTTCTTAGTTAATATGTATCATCATACCAAGCTTGATGAAAATCTTGAGGGAGCTGATAACTTCCGATCCTGGAAGTATAGGATCTCCCTAGTCCTGGAAGAAAATGAGTTAGACTCCTATATTAGTGAGGAGGTTCCAGTTCTAGAGGGAGATGAGCCCAAGGCCTTACATAAGAAGAATTTCATTGTGGAAAATAAGATCATTGCTTATTCTATCAAGGATCACCTCATACCATAGGTTTCCTCCCTCAAGACACCTAAATCCATGTTTCATGCCCTAACCAAACTATTTGAAGGGAAGAACATTAATCGAAAGATGACTCTAAGGAACTAGTTGAAGAATGTAAAGATCTAGAATGAGGAGACCATCTAGTCATACTTCACAAGGGTCTCCCAGATCAAAGAATAGCTGGAATTAGTAGATGAAGAAGTGGAGAATGCAGAAATTGTGATGACAACTTTGACTGGCCTCCCTAGGTCATGGGATTCTTTCATCCAAGGAATCTATGCTAGAAAGAAGTTAGTCAAGTTTAGTAGAATATGGAAAGAATGTTCACAAGAATAAGCTCGACTAGCAGCTCAAGAATAAAATATGGGAAATGAATATCAAGCTCTCATAGTACACTCCAAGAAAGGAAGAAGGGAAAAGCATCATCACCAAGGTAAGCATTCTCATCAGAAAGGTTCATCTAAACTTAGATGTTATACATGCGATGAAATAGGACACTATGCTAAAAACTATCCCATGAATAAGAATGGACCCAAGAAGAAGAGGAAATCCAAAAAAATACATCATGCTCACACTGCTGAGGATGATGATCCTCCCAGAAAGAGAGTAAAACAAGAAAGTGAAGACTCTTCAAGTGAAGATGAATATGTTCTGATCTCCACTCTCATGGGAACTGTCACTCATGGAAGCAAAGATTGGCTTATTGATAGTGGGGCTTCCAAACACATGACAAGTTTCAAGGAATCCTTTGAGAAACTATCTGAACATAATTCACCCCATAAGGTGAAAGTTGGGGATGACTACCAATATCCCATAAAAGGTAGTGGTGAATCATCCTACAAGCTAGACTCTGGAAAGTCTATGAAAATGAAGGATGCCTTGTTTGTACCAGGAATAAAGAATAATATTCTATCCATATCAGCACTGGATGCAAAATGCATGAGGGTTTCATTTGTAGATGGCCAAGTCCTCATGTGGCCAAGAGGAAAGACTATTGACGATGTAATAGTAATTGGAGAAAAACAAGGAGGATTATACAAATTGAAGGGCCATCTAGAATAAGCTTTGTTCCATGACACAGTAGAGCCAAATGAACTTTTGCACAGAAGGCTTGCACATTTGCACTATAGATCACTACCACTTACAAGCAAATTTGTTGAAGGTCTTATAGAAATTCAAGCAAAACATGAAGGAGTCTGCAAAGGATGTGTGAAAGGAAAGATCACAAAGAAGACATTTCCAAGTAGAGAAAGCAAAGAAAAAGGAATCTTGGAAATCATCCACTCCGATGTATGTGGACCAATGTCATTAAGTTCTCTAAACGGGTATGTATACTATGTTTCTTTTATTGATGGATTTTATAGGAAGACATGGATTTACTTCATGAAGAACAAATATGAAGTTTTTAGAAAGTTCAAAGAACTCAAAGCCTTGATCGAGAACCACACAGAAAAGAAGATCAAGACCTTTCAATCAGATAATGGCAGAGAATTCACATCAGATGAATTCAAGGACTTATGCAAAGAATCAGGGATGAAAAGGGAGTTATCCACTCCATATAATCCACAACAGAATGGGGTTGTAGAAAGGAAGAATAGAACTATCATGGAAGCTGCAAGAGCAATGCTTCATGATCAATATCTTCCCATGCATCTATGGGCAGAGGTTTCCATAACAACGGTGTATGTACAGAACCATACTCGACACAGAGTACTCGAGAACAAGACTCCTAAAGAAGTCTTCTCTGACAAGAGACCAGAAGTCAGCCATCTCAAAATATTTGGCTGTCTAGTGTACATACACATTCTGAAAGAAAAGAGGACAAAGTTAGATCCTTCAGGAAAGGAGGGTATATTTGTGGGATACTCTGAAAGCTTGAAGGATTACAGAATATACTTCCCAGGACTCAAGAAGATTGACATCAGCAGGGATGTAACATTTGATGAAGACACAGCTTACAACAAATCCAGAAAGAGATCTGTTGAAGAACCTAAAGAAGCAAAAGCACCTAGAATTCATGATACAACCATGAATGAAGAGATTCAAGAAGAAGATAGAGAATATGAAGAACCACAAGAACCTGTAGATCCACCTCAAGAGAAGAATCCTCACAAAAGGAAACCTGCTTGGGTATGAGAAGATATCGAAGATGTAGAAAGATATGGGACTCTAGAAGAGAGTCTCAGAGAAAGAAAGAAAACCAGATCCTGCTCCGGATATGTAGCTTTACTATGTGACTTTATCAATAAAGAACCTTCCAATTATGAAGAAGTGGCAGAACAGAAAGAATGGAAGGATGCTATGATCAAAGAATATCAATCGATCATGAAGAACTATGTTTGGGATGTTGTCCCAAAACCAGAAGGGAAGTCGGTTGTAACTTCCAAATGGATCTACAAGATGAAGCATTTTGTAGATGGTAGCATAGAGAAATATAAGGCAATATTTGTGGCTCGTGGCTTCTCATAGAAAGAAAGAATAGATTATGAAGAAACCTTTGCACCTGTAGCCAGATACACTTCCATCAGATCAATACTTTCTCTAGCTGCAGTGATGAAATGGAAAATACACCAAATGGATGTAAAGACTACCTTCATGAATGGTGTAGTGGAAGAGGAAGTGTATGTAAAGCAGCCACTTGGTTTTGAGACACATGATAGGGAGTCTCATGTGTGTAGATTGAAGAAATCCCTATACAGTTTGAAACGGGCACCCAGGACATGGTATGGTAGAATTGACAGCTTTCTATCTAGTTTGGGATTTACCAAAAGTAAAGCAGATTCCAACCTTTACTACAAGGTTGAAGATGGAAACCCAGTGATGATCCTATTGTATGTAGATGATTTGTTTGTAACAGGTAGGGATGGTTTGATTGCTGATACAAAGAGAAATCTTGCTGCCGATTTCGAAATGAAGGACTTGGGTATGATGCATTATTTTCTAGGTATGGAGGTGTGGTAGAATGAAGATGGAATCTCCCTTGGACAAGGAAAGTATGCAGTAGAGATCGTGAATAGGTTCAGGATGATGGACTGCAAGGCCATGACCACACCTATGACATTGAACATGAAGCTATTGAGTGATGCTTCATCAAAAGTGGTTGATGCTACTATGTATTGTTAGATGATTGGGTCATTGCTGTACCTGACGAACACAAGGCCAGATATTTGCTTTGTTGTGAACACCTTGAGCCAGTTCTTGACAGATTCAAGACATGTTCACTTTATTGCTGCAAAGCATATTCTGAGGTACTTGAAGGGTACAATTGATTATGGGCTCAAGTATGAGGTGAATCAAAAGATTAACCTGGAGGGCTATGTTGATTCAAATTGGGCAGGCAGTGCCATCGATAGGAAGAGTAATTCAGGGTGTTTCTTCAGTATGGGATCAAGTGTGATCTCTTGGTTTAGCAGGAAGCAATCCTATGTGGCACTGAGTAAAGCTAAAGCAGAGTATGTCACATCTTGTTTAGCTAGTTGTGAGGTAGTATGGTTGAGGATGCTACTGTTTGATTTATTTGATCTCCAGATGGATGCTACTTGTATCCATTGTGACAACCAAAGTTACGTGAAGTTGTTAGAGAATCCATTGTTCCATGACAAGTCAAATCTTATCGAGATCAAGTATCACTATATCAAGGATATGGTGTAGAGGGGAGTAGTGAATCTCCAGTATGTTGCGATGGAGGAACAGATAGCTGATGTGTTGACAAAGCCATTGGATAAGGTGAAGTTTGAGTACTTCAAGGAGAATCTTGGTGTTCTCTAGATCAAGGTTTCCTCCAAGGGGAAATGATGAGACCCAGAGCCATTCTAACATGGTGAGAGGATTGGTTCCTTCCATGGTCTGATGTAAGGGCTGATCCATTCTGTCATGGTGAGGATTGGTTCCTTCCATGTCATATATGAGTGCTAAGCCATTCTTATGTGACTGTAGGATTGGTTCCTACATGATCAGAAGTAAGTGCTAAATTTTATTCTTGGAATGGAGGCACCTAGTTAGTTACCAGGTAGCTCAGTCTGGGACTGGGGTCCATTCTGATATGACTGTAGGATTGGTTCCTACTTGATCATATGTGAGTGCACACCCTTCCAAACATGCATGTTGGATTGGTTTCTCGCATGTGTCAGATGTAAGTGCAGAGCCCTTTCGAACATGCATTTTGGATTGGTTCCTCACATATGTCGGATGTAAGTGCAGATCCCTTTTGAACATGCATGTTGGATTGGTTCCTCGCATGTGTCGAATGTAAGTGCAGAGCCTTTTTGAACATGTATGTTGGATTGATTCCTCTCATGTGTCAAATATAAGTGCTAATCCTTTTTGAACATGTATGTTGGATTGGTTCCTCACATGTGTCAAATGTAAGTACTGGGCCTTTCTGACAGGGTTATGGGATTGGTTCCCACATGGTCATATGTGAGTGTTGGGTGTACCTTTCTGATATGATAATAGGAATGGTTCCTACATGATCAGATATAAGTGTTGGGCAGGCCATGGCTCTGTAGAACTTCCTATGATGAGAATAATCATGAGATAACACCCGTGATGATCCAGTGATGATCATCCAGCAGAGATGATATAGATCAACAGATGATCTAGATCCATAGATGATTCTCCAGAGATGATCCAGATATAGTGATGATGATCTAGATCCAAGTGAAAATGACAAAGACTCGATGATGATCCAGATGATATAGAGAAGAATACTTGTGCTAATAAATTGTGTCGAGAGAAGACCTTCCTAGTTAAGAGGGAATGTTGATGTAATTGTAAATTCAGAATGTATTCACTTATAGTTCTTATGTATTGTAACCCGATGTTTATTCCTGGATGTATTTGTAATGTACTTGAGTCATGTCATGCCCTGATGTTCCTATCGAGAGTTTCTATAATGTAATCAAGTCATGTCAAGTCAATGTGGGTAACCCTCCTATTGTCTAAGGGTTAAAGTCCTCTTAGTTTCAGGGAACTAGGGTTATTTGACTCACCTAGTGAAGTCAGCCCTAGTTGGGTTTATTCAAGTCAAGAATTAGTAAAAATAGAGAGCCAGCCTCTCTATTTATTACACACTCACTCACACTTAGTTGTAGCGCATAGCTAAGGAAGAGAAATACACTGGGGAAAAAAAGAAAGAAGTTACTACTGTCAGGAGATCATCTTACTATTTTGGGTTTCACTTTTGGTGCTGATTCTATCTCAGAGGAAGTTGTGGGGTTTTATCCATTTATGGTTTCCTTGAGGAAAAACATTGTGTTCATTGTCTCTTGTGTTTGACTCTTGTGCTTGTTTTTCTCTCAGTTAAAGATCCTAATGATATGCTAGCTTAATGTTAAAAATATAATAGAAGCTTACAACCATTGCCTTAGAGTCGACAAGCATCTCCATGAGAAAAACACTTCATCCCAATAAGCTCTGACTTTGCTCTCTATGATCTCCAATGGCTTGGGCTAAGTGATCAATCCAACAGCATAACAATACCTCTATAGTTCTCCCCCTCAACTATGGACATGAGATTGTATTTATAAGGCTCAATGGATAGGAATAGTTGAGAGATTTGTGGATGAGGTGTCTCTAATATCCTATTATGGGGTATCTCAAGCTCAACTGACCCACAATGATAGGGATAAGGGAGGACATGAGGCTCATGATCTAGAAGCCTTGAGAAACTTCTCTTTTTCCCATTTTACCTAGGGTACCACTTTTCTTCTCTTATGACAGAGTGGTTTAGATGAGAAATGCTTATGGACCAAAGACCATAGGTGGTGGCACTGCTTATGGAAAACAAGATACATGCGGTGCAAGCAAGGTACCACTCATGGGCCACAAGGAAAGTGCAGTGCTGAGTTTCTTTATGTAGAATTGACAAACATAGCAGGTTTCCACTCTAAGTGCTGGGATGAAGGGAAAACATGGGAGTTAAGGGTCTTATCACATGATGGTGATAGGATTTGGGTATAGCAGAATGCCCCCCAAAGCATGAGACTTAGAGGGATACGATAAGCAAGAGCTTTGAGAGAACAAGTTGTCACTTTGAGGTGAAAGTGTCAGCTCGATCAGAGCATGTTATCAAGTAGGCATATGTAGTACATCAATATTTTTGACTCATAGACACATGTAACCAACTCATGGCTATAGACCAATAAAAGGAAGATCCATGGGAGGAATAAAAAAGCATGGCTACTAGAATACAACGTAGATCCATGTGATAGAGGACTCAAAATTGGACATAGCTACTAGACATACAGCATAGATCTATGTCATACAGACGTAAATTTTAGCATAGCCACAACCATACAAATATGGATCCATGCTAGATATACAAAACTCCATCGCAAGTTGGGGAAAGAAATGAGCGCTATACAAATACCCAGGGTCTTCGTCTTGTCTTCCACAAAGTATGATTCTATCCATGTGATTACAATGATATGAAGTCAAACATGGTAGAAACCACTTGATTACTGGCCAATGATGTGAACCGTTAACAAGTGCGAGGGAGATCACTATTGATGTCAATGATTTCCAAGGTACCCTAGTACAATCTACTGAGTGTGAAAAGATGTCCTGATGTCGATCACCTAGTTGATTCTATCGATCAAAGGTCAATGATGTGAACCTATGTCAAGAGTGAGAGAATCTGTCATTAAGGCATATAGATCTCAAGGTACTAAGTTTTGTTTCTAAGACTATTTCCTGGATGATGAGCTGATGTCAATGGGAATAGTCTCATCAAAGGAGGGCCATGATGAGTCCCACATCGATGACACAAAACTCGAAACATAGTTTTGGAATGATATGAATGTAGTAACCATAAGACTAACTCAAAAGTACTGACATAGAGACTATTTTAACTGTAGAGGTAAACTTCTTCAACTTCCCTTTGAACATTGGACGGCATGACAAAGGACTTGGAAGCATGACTAAAATAGACAAACACATAGTGCAACAGTGGACAATACATTCTTTTGAAAGACTCAAAGGAGTGACATGAATCATGAAAGTGGATCGTCACGAAGATCGGCTGGATACCCAATTGACTGAAATGATATGCAGATAGGTGCTATGTTCAAAGGTAACAAAAGAATACTACAATTTATTTGCAAAATTATTTCCTTCCTATTTTCCCCATCATGGTTGATGAGTGCCTCTTTTCGGTTTTACAAGTTCAAAGAGGGTAACAAACACTCGGTATAGCTCACCCGAAGACAAGTTCAAACTCATATGTTTTACAAACCTGAGAAGGGATGGGTTCGTTCCCAAAAATGGGTCTCTCAATATTTAATTTAACGAGTCCAATGAAAGAAAAATCGGTATCGTTGATGTTTAGAGAGTCTAAACAACCACGGAAGAAGACTCCAAAGGGTCCTTTTTTGTATGATTTAGTCTCTAAGGCCCAAAAAAGTATAAAATTATACCTTAGAGAACTCTTCCAGACATGATTGGATGGAGTGTTCCTTTTTCATTAATTGAAAAAGAGATAACTACAATCAGAGAGATGACTCTTCAAATGCTTTAACGACCGTGAAGAAGACAAGATCACTCGACAATATTTTCTTATTTAGGGAGCCCAAAAAGAGTTTAAAGAAGACTCCATTATGTCTCTTTTCATAATGAGAGATTTTAGAATCCTGAAAAGAATCAGAAATGGACTCGGACCTTTGATACTGAGTTTCGAGAGCGTAACCAAAGTGTCACAATAAACGCTCAATGAATTTTTTCATTTTATGGTAGTGCGAAAATGTCAAAAACGAACTCCCAAAAATTTATTGCTACAACTCTTCTATCCTGCAACCACTCAAAAAACAAGTATTAAATGCACCAATAACTAACATTAAGGGATTACGACTGATAAATTTTGAGTAATGAGTGATTTTAAACGAAAACTATAGCATGTTAAACCCAAAAATGTGTATAAAAGTCATGTAAATAGTGAAAAATCAAAACATTTTACTATTTACCCATAGTGGAGAGAATTTGGAGCACTTTCCTAGTCATATTTTCAGTATCTAATATCGGGAGTTTCCATTGTTGGATTCGAGTGCCGTTAGTTCTAGGTAATAGCCTAGACCTTACTCTTCCATCTTATGTCTTCAATTTTGACTTTTGATGGTGTTTTGAACTTGTATGGAAATCCCTAAAATCATGGAAGCAGGCACCGCTCTTATCCCTTGCGGGATACATGGTACCTCACTAGAAGCGTGCTGAAAATAAATTGCACAAGCGATGCCACCACTTGTATTCAACGGGGCACAGGCGGTGTCAGTCGTGAAGAAGAAAAAATGGTCACACAAGAAAAACTAGATCATTTTATTTGATTTGAATGATTAAGAATGATTCTAATGGGTCTTGTGATTGTTTTTGGTAGGTTCTTGCTAATAAAAAATGGTCATATAGAAAGAGAGACATCATGATAATGATGATGCCTTCGCCAAGTTAAATGCGGGTTGCATAGCCACATTGAGAGACTGTGGACTCTTGAAATTCTTCTAGACACCCAGTATGGTATCACATGAGCAATTGCTAGAGAATATACTCTGGATGTGGAATCTAGAGCAACAACATTTCGATGTTGGTGCTCACATTTTGATGGTTGAGGTAGAGGATATCTAATTCTTGACTGGCCTTTCAAGATGGGGTGCTCCCATCTCGCTGACTAGTTCTCGCGGAGGGGACATCACTACACAGGAGTTGATAAACCATCACTGTATCCCTAGGACAAGGGCATCAGAGAAGAAAATCCCCATAAAAGCATAGATGGATGGACCTCTATGGACTATATTTTTTACCATGTAGAGAGTGGTGGGAATCCAAGGAGTGCACTAGGATTCTAGAGCACATATGCTCTATGCCATAAGGGCCTTGGCACCTATAGTATTTAACTGGGTAGAAGCCCTGCTTCTGATATTTAAGGATTAGCTGACCAAGTGTCGACAGGGGGATTTGAAGCAGTTCGGTTTCAGTTCCATTCTATCCTACTTCTTCTTCAAGTGGGTGCCACAGATGAGACTCCAGGTGGTCTTTATAGAGCTGAGAGCACGAGACCCTCGCATGCAGAGGTGGGTCCAGATTATGGCCCATACTGGAGCGGGTAGGGGAAAGGTAAAGTTTGGTGACTCGTTATTTCGATGGTTGAGAGATCAGATCCTCATGGTGGAGGATTATGCATATGTGGGTATGGACTTTAGTGGTGACCCTGACCTACCGCTCCCACCTGGTGGACAGTGGGGTGACATCGGTAAGAAGAAAAAAACCTTAAAATGGAAATAATGTTTTTTTTTATGTTTTTGATGTTTTATATTTTTTATGTTAAGTAACGAGACTTGAATATTTTCATGCAGACATCGGAGCAGCACAACCTAGGGGAGATTCCCCATTGGATAGATGAGTTGAAGCTTGTTTCGTACCGCAGGGTGATAATGTGACTGGGGAGTTAGAGGAAAACGTGGAGAGGTTGACCCTAGACATCCCTGATGCTTCCATTGATGACCTCCCTCTGAGGTATCAGAGACCTACAATGGGAATACCAGGTTGATTTAAGAGACTGCTATGTAGAGTATCCCGGGCAATGATTTGTTACCATGAGCATCACTAGATGATGTATGTATTATGTATCCACTGAATGATTATAGCTTTAGGATTTTGTATGGTGATTTTTACCTGAAATCCTATGTGCTTCAGATGAGGTCTCATGACCTATTTTTGTAAAACATGCTCATATATATATATATATATATATATATATACAGACTTTTACCTGATGTTTATATGTCTCAAATGGTGACTGTATTTTACTTGAGTTTTATGTGTATTTAATTGTTTATTTACAATGAACCATGTTTGATTTTACTATCATGAATGGGAAATATGTCGATCTAGGATGTAGTTAGCTAATGAGTTGGAAACTACATTATGTTCCCTAGGGATATGCTTATAGGTGATAGTTTCAAATGACCTTTATAACAAGAGTAACCTTCAAAAGAGGAAGAGAAGCACAGGGTTCGTAATGGTATAGACATGGTTTAGATGACAAACCACAAGTTGTGAGTCCATCAAGACTACCAAATTGCAAACATCTTGGGAGGAAGCTTCAGTCAGAAGACCTATGACTGCTCGATACTTGGTGATATTGTTGGTAGCGGGACCAATACAAACCACTCCTGAACTGAACAAATCATAAGCTGGGGAATAGAGAACCCAAGAAGCTGAGGCAAGATTCAAGGTGTGGCGACAAGCACCATCAGTGAAGCCATAGAAATCCATCTTCTCTGCATGACCAAAACATGGTATAAACAGATACAGACACTAAACTCAAAAAAATATTGAAAATGATTAAAGCACACTGAAAGTCAAGCAATATACATATCTACAAGATATTATCCAAGAGAGATCTAGGCATAGTACCTATTCAAGTACAACCCATTGCAAGGTTTCCCTAAAGGGATTCCATTGTAGTCTACAAGCTCGTAGGCCCCTTTCTCTAAAACTTTAGAAATAACAAAAGGACCGTACCACATGGACTCAAACTTTCCTTTCCCTGGTTTGTCATATCTCTGATCGTAAGTCAAAACTAAGTCAGCCTCGTTAAGGGCATGATTTTGGATGAATTTATCATATTGCGTCTTGACACGCTTTTTATGTGCCTCATTAGCCAAGGCAGTATCTCTCTTAGTTTTTTCAAGGTTATTCAAGTACAAAAATCTCTCTTCCTCTGTGGAAGTGTCTAGGAGAAGTTCAATGGCGAGTTTCAAGGATGGAATCTAACATTGAATCAGTAAGAGAGCTTCAAGTCCATAAACAAGATGGAAAGGTGTGAAACCAGTAGATTTTTTCACCAAAGTCCTGTAAGCCCAAAGAGTGGAGAAAAGGATGTGGTGCCAGTTGGATTTATAGTCTCCAACCATACAATGAGGCATAGTTTTCAAAAATTTGTTAGTGGCCTCTACCTAACCATTAGCTTGTGGATAATATGGCATAGAGTTTTCATGGGAAAAACCTAGCTTTGCAGTTAGTTCCTCCATCATTTGATTATGAAAATGTGATCCGTGATCAGTAAATATTGACTGCACAACTTTGAATCTAGCTATGACATGATTGAACAGGAAGAGACCAGCAGTCTTACCATCTTCTGCTGATGTAGGCATGGCCTCAGCCCACTTTGTAAAATAGTCAATGGCTACGATGATGTAACCATGCCCCCAGATGAGGTAGGATTACAATGCATATAATCAATCCCCCATTTGGAAAATGGGCCAACGACAATGATGGGCTATAGCGGAGCAGGATGAGTGCGCTTTTTGGGATAAAAATGTTGACAAGGTGGGCATTTCTTGAAATCCTCGTGACAATCTTTAAATACTGAAGGCTAGAAATAGACAGCACGAAGGATTTTTTGGGCTGTAGCCATCCCAGATAAATGACCGCCACATGCTCTAGAGTGGCAATAATTCAACACTTGTTCAACTTCCTCATGGGTGAGGCATCAATGAAGAATAGAATCAATCCCACATCTATACAAAGTGTCATTCAGGATGAGGTAGTATTTCGCATGGTGATGGATATAGCGGTAATTGTCACGGGATAGATTTGGCTGAAATATTTGTGTTTGGAGATAAATAAGCAAATCTCCATACCATGGATCAGTAGTGCTTATCAGGAACAGGAATTCATTTAGAAATGAATCACTGGGCTTAGATTCCATCGAAGCATGGGGAAGATCACACATGAGATCGACAAAGGCCAAGTATTTCTTTGATGTGGCTTTGGAAAATTCCAGATCAAACTCCTGTAGTATGACTATCCATCGAGAGTACTTTCCCCCGAGCACCTGATGAGTCAGGATGTAATACATAGGGTTCTAGTCTACCAATACAGTGGTTGTGCGGAGCAAAATGTAGTGACAAAATTTTTGTACAACAATGACCATGGCCAATGCTAACTTCTCCATGCGTGAATATAGGGTTTCAAAATCCATAAGATTTTTACTATCATAGTAAATCACGTGCTCCTGACCATTGGGATTTTCCTGTACCAAAAGCATAGCGATGGTAGTAGCGGAGGAAACAATGTATAAGATAAATTCCTTTGAATAATCTGGGGGGTGTATCATAGGTGAATGAGTGAGAGAATTTTTGATATTATCAAAGGCGCGTTGGGCTCGGTCATCCAAGAAGAACGGAGTGTCCTTCTTAAGGAGACGCATATAACCGTGTGTTTTCTCTACAAAATTGCACATGAAACGGTGGAGGAAATTTTCCTTCACTTGCAAACTTTGGAGTTTGAGAAGATTGGTTGGGGCTGGTAGAGCTAAAATGGTGGCAATTTTCAAAGGGTCTATCTAGATGCCATCCTTAGAGACCACAAAACCTAACAGGTGTCCCGTCTCAATGAAAAAAACACATTTATGCAGATTGAGCTGTATATTATAATGATGGCATCTCAGGAAAATATCTCTAAGATGACCAGGGTGGTCCTCTCATCGTTGTGAATGAGCAAGGAGGTTATCAAGGTACAGTTCAACAATATGTTTAAAATCGTGAAACACATAGGACATCGCACGCTGGAAAGTGGCTCCAGCACTTTGTAAGACAAATGGTAACTTCCTATATGAAAAGGTTCCCCATGGGCAAATGAATTTTGTCTTGTGCTGATCGGTGGGTGATATCTCAATTTGATTATAGATAGAAAATCCATCCATGAATGAGAAGATGACACTTCTCGCACAGTTGTTGATAATATGATCAATATGTGGAGTAGGAAAGTTTTCCTTGGGACAAGCTTTATTCAAGTCTCTAAAATCGATACAGAATCTAATGGTGCCCTATTTTTTATTAACATGGAAAACATTTGATACCCATTCCATCAGGGGTACGGGATAAGTAAACCCATCTTTGAGAAGTTTCTCTATTTCAGCTTTAATAGTTGTGGCCTTCCGTGGATGGACTTGCCTTAGTTTTTTCCTGATAGTTTAGCCATGGGATAGGTTTTAATTTCATGGACCACAATGGATGGGTATATCCCTAGAATTTATTCGTAAGACCAGGAAAAAATATCATGAAAGTCTTTGAAAATTTCCTTGTATGCTTCAGATTCATTTGTCAAGTAGTTCCGCCCAACATGAACATGCTCGATGGTACCATGCTTGGCTGATATGTCAATCAGATTTGTCTGAGTAATGTTGTAGAGGTTTCCTTTAGAATATGTGTCTTGCAACAATATAAGAATTTGAGGTGTGTTGACAATATCAGTGAAAAATAGGGATGCAAAGTCATGGTTAACGGAACTGGTGTTGGGGAGGAACAGGGATCTATGATGGTGATCCTCCCAAATGGACTCATTCGTATTCATGATTTCCATAATGGACTCGTATGAAGGAAAAGTCTGAGAGAGATAATCCAGAATAGGAAGAGATGATTCTAACCAGTAGGGTAGGTGGTAAGGATCCGAATCCACTAGATGAAGTTCATTGGTGTGATCATTAGAAAGGGTTTGAATAATGTTGTACATTTCTTCATGCAGACTCAATGAGGTGGAATCAATGATTTGTTTTCCCTTGGGCTCACAATCAAATGACGCAATCATATTTATTGTCGTTGTGTTTGTGTTAGGAGGAGTGGACAGAAAAATCCCCATAAGGGATGAATCCTTCAACATGCCTACCCAATTGATTGGTAAGGAGGAGGCGACTAGCCTAACATAGGGATGTTATTAGATGTAGTGGTAGTAACATATGGTGTACAAAATCAATATGATCTATGGTAACAAATCTCCCTAGATGTGGAAATTAGACTGTTCGGAATACCGTCAAAGCAACAACAATCATGGCATAAAACCAATTTCTTCCTAGAAGGAGGTTGTAATCTAATGGGGTGTCCACTACTTGTAGTTGAATAAATACAGTTTTTCCCCCAAGATCGACTGCAAGGGATGATATGAGACCATGGGGCTAGAAACCTCATCCATTAAAGGATTTCAGAGTCATAGGGGATGTTACAAGGTTGAAAGAGCCGAGAGATTTCCAACAAGACAGGGACAAAACTGAAGTCAAAGCTCATTTGTCTAAGACAGTCCTGAAGACCTTCTTTCTGACTACTTTCATGGTGATTTGGAAAGCCAGTTTATGAGGTAGTCTAGACTTATAGTTCTCGACATTGAAATGAATCAAATTAGTATTATCCGGGTCTAAAACTCCTAATGTAGTTAACAAGTTTTCGGGTTGTGTGGGAAAACTTTGGAGCACTTCCAAGGTAGACATTGCACATGGTGCCTGAGCAAGATCTTCAACTACATTATAAAATTGAGCATCTCGGGCATTAGGGTTAAAGACAACCTTCCTAAGAGTACTCTTGGGTGGATGCAAAATCATATTAAGAGTAGGATTCTTGATGGTTAGTGGGACAATAGAAGAGGATTCGGGAGAACCAGTAGAGGGAGCTTTCCCTGAAGAAGAATGGTCTTCTTTCTTGTCTGCAGGTTTTTCATAACTCTGACTTTGAGTAAACAAACTAATGGTATCTGAGGACATCATGTGAATTTCCTCTGATGAACTAGAGTTTCCTTTATTAGACATGTGGTCTATTAGTTGTTGTTGAGAGGGAAAAGGATCTGTGAGAACTGTGGGTGTGGGATTTGTTTTCAAAATTTGGGTGATTTCGTCCCTGCAGGGACACTCTTTTGTGAAATGGTCACCTCTGCATAGAAGACATGGGTATTTTTATTTTATTTTCCCTTTATCATTATTGGTGGTTGGTTTTGGATTCTCCTGTTGGTTTCTAGGTTTTTTGTTTTTACTTTTACCTTTCTTTTTATTATTTCCAGAGGTTTGAATACTCTAAATAGAATTGACCTCGACGAAAACCTTGGGAGTCGAAGGAGTGGGGGTGGTAGTCTGGGGTTGCTTGGTAGTTTTTGCTACTGACAGGGAGTATATTGAACAAACAATCCCATAAATTGAGACTTCTGCTAGTGGGTTTGCAATATCAGTGCTTGGGTGAGGAGCTTGAGGAATCAAGTCATACAAAGTTCCAGACTGGGAATAGACCAAGTCTGAATACTAGGCTCAACTAATGGCTTGCTCTTCATTAATGCTACCACCCATAGCCACATCTCAGGCAATCAGAGGCAACAAAGATTTAGTAAACCAATCAGCTAATAACTGATTTGGAATAGGAGCCTTAATAAGTTTTCTCCACCTTCTCCACTCATGGATATGATCAGAAATGTGGGTGGAGGTGTTCTGTCACAGAGAAGTTAAGACATTAGTACCCATTTCATAACTGATAGGAAGATGAAAGTGCATAAGAAATATAGTTTCCAATGAGCCAAAATCCAAAAACGAATGTTACGGAAGTTCAATGTACCATTTTGCGGCTGTACCGGTCAAAGTTCACTGAAAGAGTCTTAAACAAACTGAATCATCCATAAGGGAGTTTGAAGAACACCACAGACAGAATGTCATGACATGGTTTTATAGATCATCTCCCTAATTTCCATCTAACTTTGGAATGTCCGATGATAACTTTATCGGAATGGGAGGCCACAAGGGGTTATGTTGAATGGGGTCATTAATCAACTTGGACAAATTAGTCAAGTCCAAAGTTTCTAGGAAATATAATTGACAATTAGGTTGCACATACTGGTAATATTGATATGGCATAAAATTTCTAGTAGGACCATAAGTAGATTGATAGACACATTGTTTTGATGAAGAACTACCCAAAAATCCTCTCGTAGGGGTTTGATTTCGAGGATCGGGACCGTTAGGACCACGAGGGCCTCTGGGACCACTAGGACCATTGGGACCATGAAGACCACCGATACCACCAAGAGGCATACCACCAAACCCTCTGTGACCTCTAGGAGGTAAACCTTGAGAGCCTCTAGAACCACTAGGAGGAGGGCCACTAGACCCTCCGAGGCCATTAGGAGGAAAGCCACCAGGCCCCATAGGACCACCAGGACCATTAGGACCATAAGGAGAAAAGCCACCAATCCCTCCAGGACCATTAGGCCCCCTAGGGGGAGGACCTCCATAAGTTGGTCATCCAACACCGCCCGCAGTATGTATAGGTATACCCCCCATATCTAGCATGTAGGACCAGTAGGTTTCCCCCATGGCATGAAAGTATTACTAGGATATGGAATTCCACCATAAGGAATTCCTATAGGGTTGGGTGGATAATTAATGTTTCCTATAGGTATTTGATTTGCTGTATAACAATAACCCCAAGAGGTTTGGTTGGTTACAGGTTGTGCCCCCAAAAGATGACCTAAACTAGATGGGGATTTAACCACATTAGTGTGGGTGGGAGGGACGTAAACTATATAGTGTTCTATACTAGAGGTCTATCCTTGACTAGGTACAATTTGGGTGCCAAATAATGTAGGTCGTGCCAGGGATTTTCCCCTAACACTAGAAGGTAATGACGATACATTAAATCCCATTGCAAAAGACCTGGGAAGATTGGGAACATAAATAATATGGGAGGTGGTGGGGTTGGTAGTTTGACCTGGGTTGTGTGGAGTCACTGTCCGATCTATAATCGGTTCAATGGGTCTCATAGAATCGGCAAGTGAATGATATCCCATAGGAATAATTGTGGAACGTGATGGTGGTGTGCCCAATATGTCATCTATTTTCTTTTCAATCTCCTGTGCACGGAGAATGGCTGAGTGGTATTTTCTACGTTCTTCTTCATCTGGAGAAACTTCTTCAAAAACGTTTAAATGGGTGCCAAATGAGGCAATGGCTTGTCCTATAGAGGTATCCCAAAATGGAGCATTGGGACCATAATCCGGATGGGTAGTATCATCAACAAGACCTTCTATGGGAGAATGGAATGAAGTATTACCCCGAGAAGGTTGTTGTACAAAGGGAGGAAAGTGCAAAGGATATGGTCCTATGCTTTCTACAACCACATTATCTCCCACTTGGGAGGTGGTAGCAACTCCTTGGTTGATAGCTTCCATTGGATTTTCTCCTGAAACAGGAATAAAATCAGGTGGCAAGCCCAGTAGTCTTCTAGACTATCTTAGCTCAGCTAGTTCATATAGCTCCTATCTAACCTAGGGTCTCAAAAAACTAGAAAACACACCAAAAATTTCCCTACTCAAGCTATAGACCAAACAAGAAAACTTAAATGACAAGAGGAGTTCAGATAGTCAGGTCTCTCACCAAGATTTTCAAGAAGGTGCCACTCACGATATACCTCAAGGGTACATGCATAGTAATCTACCTGAATGTTGTTTTCGGTGTATGGCTCCAAGCAAGATGGCTAAAGGTATTTTCTTAGATGGATAGGGTATCCTAGTGTGGTCTCCCGATATATGCAAGGTACATGGGAGCTCAAATCGGTAGTAGTGTTGTCTAATGCATAACCGTACACAAGGGGCCTTCTGATATACAATCAAGTAAGTGAAATACCTTTATATATACCTCAAGGGTACGTGAAAGGACATTTGATATACCGACGGTACATGGAAGAACCGCGCGAGTTCCGGGATGTAATGCGGATGAGTAACGACAGCTCCTACGCTTAACGATGCCCGAACAAGTCTCTAACGTATCACTCAAATTTCTATGTAAATTTTAACCTATAACTACCATTAATTTTAAAGTGGACGGTTAGGTGAATGCATGGAATTTTGGTAGAAAAAGTAAAACCATGCAGTATGCATATGCAAATATTTCACTTTACCCTTTGTGGTATGCCTACCTACGGGAGGGAAAGAGAGTATTTTATTTTTTTTTAAAACCCAAAATTTCCAAACAACAATCTTGAACAAATCAAAATCAAAGACAAGCAACACTTTCCAAACTCATTTCTATTTTTTGAAAAGCAATCAAAAGGGGAAGAGTNGCATATGCACTCTATTTTTTTATTTTTCTTAAAACATAGATAGATCTAACTTAAAACTACAATATTTTTTATTTTGATGAGATAGTACTAATGCAAAAGAGACAAATGAACACAAAGAACCTGAAAGCTTGTGAGGTCAATCAGAGATCCAATTTCTTATGCTCAATGATGATAATGACCTAATCTCAGTTAAAATTTTTCTTTTTAAACAAGCAAAAAGAAATCCTCTATGGAAACAAAAAAAATGGAATCAAGGTGCTAATTAAACATTTTTCTTTCAGTCTTTATAATAGAAATGAAAAGAGAGATCACTAACACCTAAGCTTTCGAAAAAGAAATCCTTTCATAATCACAAACAACAAGCACTGAAGAAAATGACAAATAAACAAGCCTAGTCTATCTTTTGAATTATTCAATCAAACCAATCTTTTACCATAGAGTTTCAAACCATGAGCATTCATATTCTAACACACAAGCTTGACAGTGCATGGCTGAAAGCAAACAAACTCATATTTTTGCAAAAAATGAGAAAAAATTAGTCTTGGAACAAGGCCTACCTGGCACCGTGATGGAGGGGTCTTGATAGAGTGGTTCTAGACGAGCACTGCTTCTGGATAACGGGACTCAGGCAGTGGCATCGCGTACTGCTAACAGGGTTCAGGAAGTGGCACTGCTTATTGCCAACAACGCATGAGCGGTTCCCTGAATAGATTCAAAACAGAAAGGAGAATGGAAGGTAAAGTAGAAATTGATCAGATCAAGGCGAAAATTGATGGATTGACAGTAAAAAAGAGCATAAAAAGTAAAAATAATTCAGATCTGAACAGATCTAAAAGTTTCAAACCAAAATTCACTGAGTTAGATGGCAGATATGACTGAAGAGAGTTGGAGATGGAGCCTGTATTCGAACAAGAGTTCAAGAACTGAGGAAGATTAGATCAACTAATATATGCACTGCTCCCCAATAGAGTCTCTAGATTTGTAATTAGGAATATTTCACCTTCTGTGGACAGAATTTGTTCCTCTGGTCTGAATGGTTCATATCTAGAACAAATGAGTGAACGATAAAGGATGAAGACCTTCCCTGAATGTCATAGACACCTGGACTGTTGCTTCGATAGTGAACTTGTGTACCTGCAAGCAGATCAAACATGAAAACACAACAAAGCTACCATAAAATCATCTACTTATCCATGCTAGCGACTAAGGAATCTAACAACATCTACATGTGAAATCAAAACAACAGTAATGTGGGATGGAAATCAGCTTTGCATTAAAGATGTATGAAGAAGATTACAACCATTGCCTTAGTGTCAACAAGAATCTCCACGATACAAACAGTTCATCCCCATAAGGTCCAAATTTTCTCTCTATGCTCTCCAATGGCTTGGGCTAAGTGGTCAATCCAATAGCATAACAATACCTCTATAGTTCTCCCCCTTAACTATGGACATGAGTTTGTATTTATAAGGCTCAATGGATAGGAATAGTTGAGAGATTTGTATATGAGGTGGCTCTAAGATAGTATGATGGGGTATCTCGAGCTCAACTGACCCGCAATTATAGGGATAAGGGAGGACACAAGGCTCATGATCTAGAAGCCTCAAGAAAATTCTCTTTTTCCCATTTTACACAGGGTGTCGCTTTTCTTCTCTTATGACAGAGCGGTTTAGATGAGAAACGCTTATGGACCAAAGACCATAAGTAGTGGCACCATTTATGGAAAAAAAGATACATGCGGTGCAAGCAAGGTACCGCTCATGGGCCACATGAAAAGTGAGGTGCTGAGTTTTTTCATGTAGAATTGACAAATAGAGTAGGTTTCCACTCTAAGTTCTAGGATTAAGGGAAAACATGGGAGTTAAGGGTCTTATCACATGATGGTGACAGGATTTGGGTATAACAGGGTTCAATTTGGTACCCCTCAGATATGAATCTAATTGATATTTTGGTAAGGAATTTTTAAAGGAAAATTCCTCCACGAAATCTTGGACGCTGCGAAATTCTTGAGTAGAGGAATTTTCAAAATGAGGAATAGCTAACTGATCTTTTCCCTTATTCCTATATGGTTTATTGGGGTTATCCAAACTTTGTAAAATCTCAGTGTCAGGATTACCTCTTGTATGCAGCCATCGAGAAGCCATGGTGCCTTCTATATGTAGCTAAGAACCTATGTGGAGTCACTAGGGAAAACACACAACCTTATTTACTTGCAAGGGTCTATGTTTTCCCATGGAAACTTGTTATCCTTTGAATATTTGTCGTTCTTCCCAGGGATGATCTTCAATCTATTCCCCGATAATGGCGCTAGGGTGCAATATAATCAGAATTGCACCCAAGGTTGCAAGAAGGAGGACCCCGAGGTAACAGAAGAAACATTTTAGGAAAGGGAGTTGGCTTCTCTGATTCCAAAGAGGGATCTATCAGAAATACATAACAAGGACATATTATATTGTCACAGAATGAATATCAAATATTGGTGGTTGAAATAGGGTAAAGACGTATCAAAATATGGAGTCACAAATACCAAGAAAACAGAGTGGTTTGCGTAGGAAATTCTTGCAATAGCAAGGTAGTACCTCGATCATGGTCAATATGTTTTGGTTCTAGTGGGAATGGAAGAAATATGATAGTCCATTAGTGTAGAGCACCGCAGGGATGAATTTTACACCAACTTTGGAAGAAACATTTGGTGGATGTTGGAGAAAACAACCGAGGCATATGAGCATGAATCCAAAACCATTATACAGTCTACAACATGAATAAAAAATAATGTAAATAAACAACAGGAAGCACATGCACATAAATAAAAATAAATTACATATTGTAATTAATAAGCACACATAAGTTCTTGCATTCAAATAACTAGCATTCGGCTCTGTAACTTGTATTGAAAATAGATGAAAAGATCACAAACACAATAGTACAATGGGTTCCAACCAACCCTTTCTCATTCTGTGAGGAGTACATATATAGTGTCTGGGCCCTCAAGACCAACCTCAAAATGGAGCCAAAATTAGTTACAAAATAAGCAACAAACTTTAAACAAACTGTATCGTGGTATTTTTTTTACAGGTGGCATAAAACAGAAAGTGATGGAGGTAACATCTCTGTTGGGTCTCAAGAGATGCTACGTATTCAAAATATCATCTCACCTTATTATTTCACACATGTATATTCAGTTCTAATCATGGCCTATGTGGAAATTGAACCCGGTGATATATTAATTTTACTCACAACAATTATCAATTGATCATGCAAAATCACTCACAAAAGAGACTGAAATTGGAGCTGAACACTAAACTGTATTAACTCAGTGTACAATAGCCAACCCTGTAACATAATAGGTTTCTGCATTAAATAATTACATAATGGATTTGAATGCATGAGGATCAATTTGAATCTAGCATAAAGCAGGCTTACTAAAATTAAGCAAATCCCCCATAGGTGCAAAAAGCTGATCCCAAATCAGTCATGGAGCTCACGAATTGGAAAAAGCGCTTAGGAAAGATAAAGAGTGATGGAATGAAAATTCATACATGCTTTTCCAAGGATAAAAGAGTGGAGGATGAAGAGGACAAAAAACTAGTTCACCTCACCTAGTCAAACTTTCCCTATTGCCTTAAAGCACTGAAAAAGCAGGCAATAAAGCAGAAAAAGTAGAAGGGCGCCTAGGAGACCAGGAATAAAGTAGAATTGATTCCTTGAGGTTTCCCAAGCACTACATGGGTCAAATTAGGAAATTTGCACCACTATGGATAGGTAATTGACAACTTGCATAAGGTGGGACACATGAACTAGGAAAATAAGACAAAAATAATTAAATTAATGTCTAAGGTAGCTAACTATGGGTTGATTATTCTAACACCCCCCCTTAATCCTGACTTATGAGTAATATATCAAAAAAATATAGGGCATAGAAACAAGGCTTAGTCACCCTTTACATATTGCATGTCCATACAACCAAGGAAAGAGGCAGAAACCACATGGGAAAATCCTCCCTTAAACATGGACTGTAAAACAAAATTTGGAAATCTTGTCTTCACTCATGCTTCATAGCATGATAAAAAAACCCCAGTAGTGATTTGAGATTGCTGAAGGTCTTCTAACAAAATTATTTGGTGAAGATATCAGCTACTTGTTCTGAAGATGAACAAAAGAGTAAGTGAATGGTGCCATCATGCACAAGATCTCTGATGTAGTGCATATGGATCTCAATGTGTTTGGTTCTCTGCTTCTGAACTGGATCTTTGCATATTTGAATGGTACTCTGGTTATCATAGTATATGGTAGTTGAGTACTCTGATTTGAAGCCACACTCTCCAAGTAATCCCTGCAACCATAAACATTGAGTTGTTGCATTAACAACTCCTCTGTACTCTGCTTCTGTAGATGAGAGTGCAATGGCACTCTGTTTCTTGCTTGACCAGCTGATTGGCCCTTCTCCAAGCATGAACACATATCCTGATGTGGACTTTCTATCTGTGCTATCACCTGCCCAATCACTGTCAGTAAATCCAATCAAATCAAGATCAGATTTTGCTTTATAGAAGATCCCATGTGTCCTTGTTCCCTGAAAAAAGTTAAGGATCCTTTTGGCTGCTTTCCAATGGATCTCATGAGGCTGATCCATGTATATAGAAGCCACACTTAATGCATAAGAAATATCAGGTCTAGTATGTGTCAGATACAACAAACATCCAATCAATTGCCTATACAGTGTATTGTTTACCATAGGTGAAGAATCAGCTTCTTCCAGCTTCACTCCTGAAAGGAAAGGAGTTTTGCTTGCTTTGCAATCCTTCATTCTGAATTTGTTCAGAAAATCCAAGGCATACTTGGAATGGTGCACCTTGATTCCAGCTGTGGTTTGAGCAATCTCAAGCCCCAAAAATTGGCTTAAGAGCCCCAAATCTGTCATGGAGAAGGCTTGGTTCATTGCAACCTTCAAGGAAGCAATCTCATCCTTTGAGCTTCCCGTAATGAGGAGGTCATCAACATATAACACAATTATCATTAATGAACCATTAATTAACTTCAAATAGACATTTGGATCTAATTTTCACCGAACAAAATTCAGTGATAGCAAGAAGCTATCGATCTTCGCATACCAAGCCCTGGGGGCTTGCTTTAGCCCATACAATGACTTTCTCAACCTGCACACAAGAGAAGGGTTAGTAGAAAAACCTTGAGGCTGCTACATGTATATCTCTTTAGTGAGATCTCCATTCAGGAAGGCACATTTTACATCCATGTGATGTACCTCCCATTGCTTTGAGGATACAATGGCTAAGGCTAGCCTGACTCGAGTCCATCTTTGCCACTGGTGCAAAGGTCTCATTGTAATCTATGCCATGAACCTGTGAGTAGCCCTTGGCTACCAATCTAGCCTTGTACTTTAGAGGTGAACCATAAGCAGCAAATTTGGTCTTGTAGACCCACTTACACTGAACTAACTTCCTCCCTAGGGGAAGATCCACTAGCTCCCATGTGTTGCTCTTCTGGAGTGAGCTGAACTCTTCCTTCATGGCTGCTTGCCATCTTGTATCTCCTGTTGATTCTTCATATTTTTTAGGATCAGATTCCACCATCAAATAGCATTTCTCAGCAAACATAGGATCCTTCATGCACAGACCACTCTCAAATTGAGATCTAGTCCTCCTTGGGTCATTGGGATCCCCAGCTAGCTCTCCTGATGCATGTAGTGTCTTGGCTTCTTATTTTGGCCTTGTAGGGCTGTTAGGGTATGAAATAAACTCATCACTATCAGAAATATCATAATCAGCATGTTCAACAAACTTTTCACTTACTTTCAGAGGTTCAGGTGGTGAAGAGGCTTCTCCAACTTCCACTGCTGCAAGGGGTTCTTCTTGAAACTGAACACACCTTTCAATGAAGGCTTTGTTTGTGCTCAAATTTATCAGTTTGTACCCTTTTGAATCTTTAGAGTATCCAACAAATAGACACTCTTGGCTTTGGGGCTGCAAATCCTTTCTCTTTTCTGTTGGAATTCTAGCCCAAGCCCTTGATCCAAAAATCCTGAAATGGGTCACATCTGGCTTGTGCCCACTCCATGCTTCGAAAGGAGTCATACCTTGAAGCTGGTTATGAGTCACCCTATTCTGGATATAGGCTGCATAGTTTATAGCTTCAGCCCAGTACTTTGGTGGCAAATGTTTGGCCTCCGTCATGCATGTTGCCATCTCCTTCAATGATATGTTCTTCCTCTCAGCAACACCTTTCTACTATGGTGTGTAAGGGATAGAATGCTGCATATGAATACCTGCATCTACAAAATAATTAATAAACTTAGACTTGACATACCCACCACCATTTTCAGATCTGAGGACCTTGAGTTTCCTCCCAGACTGGTTTTCAACCAAAGCCTTAAAGACTTTGAAGAGGCCAAAAACTTCAGACTTGTGTTTCAGGAAGTAAACCCAGCAATACCTGGAAAAGTCATCTATGAAATTCAATGCATATTTGGCCTGACTCATGGACATATGAGGGAATGGGCCAGCAACATCACTGTGGATTAGCTCGAGGGGTGCAGAGGTTCTCTCATGACTAGCTCTCTCAAATTTGTGCTCTGGGTGTTTTCCTAGGATACAACCTTGGCAGACTCATTTGGAAAATTTTATCTTGGGAAACCCTATGACCATCTATTTTTCACTAAGATCAGAAAGATACTTGTAATTTAGGTGGCCAAATCTTTCATGCCAAATCTTTCTTGCCTCATTAACATGAATCAGAAGAGCAGAGGGGTTTGAGTAGGGTAGGAAGTGTGAGAACATGTATACCTTTTGAGCATGATTTGCAACTCCTTTTGCAATGACTTTACCACTTGAGATCTCTGTGATCTCAACTTCATCAAGGGAGAATATGACCTTCTTATGAGACCTAGTGTGATTCATCTGGTACACTGACAAGAGGTTGGAGGAAAGACAAGGCACATACAACACATTTTTGAACTGACCATGATCAAGATCAATCCTCCCTTTGCCCAAACTTTCAATGAGAGAGTCATCTCCCAGTACTATAGGTGGTCCTTTCGACATTTCAAGTGAGGAGAATTCCTCCTTGGTCGAAACCATGTGTCTTGAAGCTCCAGAATCAATGATAAAACTGGGTGAGCTTGATGTGCCAGCAACCAATGCATGAACTCTCTCTCTATCATCTGAACTTGATCCTCCTTCTCTCTTCTTTGAGTTTTCTGGAAGGGAGATGCAATTCTTCTCCAGGACTTGGGTCAGCATGTCTATTTGCTTCTTCATACAAGAGATTTCAGTGTGATTTCCCTTATTGCAGTATGTGCACTTTCTCATTTCTCCTTTGTTTTTCTTCTTCTGGTAGTTCTTCTTGGAACCTTGTGGCTCCTTCGGAGACTTGTTCTTGTCTCTCTTTTGCTCAGGTGGATTTTTAGCTTTATTTTGCTTTTTGAATCCACCCTCGAATCTCCAGCAACCAGAGCTTGGTCTTTGGATGGTTTGATGGTGCCCATCATCATTAGCTTGTCTTGTTCTTGTGTGAGAGATTCCATGAAATCTGCAAGGCTAGGAATATTCCAGGTTCAAGCTGTCAACTTTGTGGCATAGAAGGTAAAAAAAAACACTGAATAGTCAGGGCCAAGCTTTAAGAGAATGGCCAAGACCAACTGATCATCTTTCTTTTTTATCCCACATTGTTTTAGCTGCAAAACAAGTGCTTTGAACTTGGAGAAATAGAGTTGCAGTGATTCAAAGCTATTTGGACTCAGGGAAATCAGCTCATTTTCGATTTGATGTCCCCTCATCTCATCTATCTTTCCAAAAATATCAGTAAGATTCTCCCATACTTCATTCAGTGATGTCAATCCATCAAGATGAAAAGGAGGTCTTTGGAAATACTCAGACACAAGAGACCATAGGCCTCATCCCTCCTATTGTGCCATTTTATCTTCTCTGCTGCTGCATTGGGCTCTACTTCTATTGCCATAGTCACCCTGTAGAGGCCTTTCACTCTCAACAGTATCTCCATCTCTTCTTTTCATTCAAATAAATTGAAGGGAGTCAAGATGATCTTCTGAGATTGATCCATAGCTCAGAAATTGTCCTGGCTGTCAGTAGAAGGCTCCCAGTCACTGATGTCGAACCAGCAAAACAATTTTGAAGGAGAGAAATTGATCTACAATGGCTATGATACCATGTGGAAATTGAACCTAGTGATAGATTAATTTTACTCACAACAATTATCAATTGATCATGCAAAATCACTCACAAAAGAGACTGAAATTGGAGCTGAACACTAAACTGTATTAACTCAGTGTAAAATAGCCAACCCTGTAACATAATAGGTTGCTGCATTAAATAATTACATAAGGGATTCGAATGCATGAGGATAAATTCAAATCTAGCATAAAGCAGGCTTACTAAAATTAAGCAAATCCCCCATAGGTGCAAAAATTTGATCCCAAATCAGTCATGGAGCTCATGAATTGGAAAAAGTGCTCAGGAAAGCTAAAGAGTGATGGAATGACAACTCATACATGCTTTTCTAAGGAGAATAGAGTGGAGGATGAAGAGGACAAAAAACTAGTTCACCTCACCTAGTCAAACTTTCCCTATTGCCTTAAAGCACTGAAAAAGCAGGCAATAAAGCAGAAAAAGCAGAAGGGCACCTAAGAGACCAGGAATAAAGCAGAATTGATTCCTTGAGGTTTTCCAAGCACTACATGGGTCAAATTAGGAAAGTTGGACCACTATGGATAGGTAATTGACAACTTGCATAAGGTGGGACACATGAACTAGGCAAATAAGACAAAAATAATTAAATTAATGTCTAAGGTAGCTAACTATGGGTTGATTATTCTAACAGCCTAAGCATATCATCCTTGGTGTCATGTGTGTTTGGCCTTACTGTAGTTTTCAATCACTTTCCATTGGTTAACTGTCGTTGTTTCTAACTTTACCATTTTTTCCACCAATACTCTGAGCTCTAGGTTCTCTATATAGGAAGGTGTTGGTAAATTTGTGCACATAACCTTAAAATAAAATAATTTGAATTCACCAGATAGTTTTTCAACCACATTTTTTCCTGAAAGCAACTGTTGGGCCATGTCGTCGAATTTCCTATGATATTTCCTACACTCGATAAATATGTCATGATACTCTTTCTGGGACAACATTGGTCCTTTTTCTTCCTAGAAGAAAGGGATCCCCCTTTGGACCAAAGGTTTCAACAACACAGTAAATTCGTCGGCTTGTTTGTGCATGAAATTCCATTTTGCTTCAACCATATTTAAGTGGCGGTGTTTGTGAACCATTCGTATGGCCCATGTGATGACTGGAATCCTATCCTAGATGTTTCCTTGTAGGATGTCTTTGTCAGTCAAACTATTCAGAAAAATGATGGCGCTATCAGCCGTGTCCAAGGGCCTTTTGTTCAAGCCTAGCTTTGCTGTCTGGATGTGCTTTTTGGCTTCCTGTATCAAATTTTCCTTATCTTGGATAAAATCCAAGTATGGCTGCACTTTGGCTTCTTCTACTATTATCATGTCCCAGATGAGGTGCTTCACCCCTTGTAGGGATTCCTGACCTGAAGCAAGTTTTGTTAATTTGTCATTTTTATCCTCCAATTCTTTACAACATTATTGCAGCTTATTTCTTATCCCTTCTTTGATATTAGCCATATCCATTAGGTATTTATTCTATTTTATTAGGACAATGATCTCTATAGGTTTGAGACTTACCTGAGACATGGCTTGGGATGGGGAGTCTACACCAGATATCTCAGACGACTGAGCCACAGGAGCTGGCTGTTCCTTAGCTTTTTCCTTTAATTCTTTTAACTCTCTTTCCATTTCAGCTTTCCTTGCTTCGAAGGCTCATTTTTTTCCAACCCATATCTCTACCTCTTTCTTCCATTGTTTCTCCTTTTCTTCCTATTTGAGCAGTCTAGCATTACAATTGATTAAATCAGTGTTTAAGGCCTCTTTCTCTTTTTCAATTTTAGTCAATTCAGCAGTTTGTATAAGCCGAGTGGCACGGATTTCTAGATTTTTCTTCAATAGTTGGATTGTACCCTCCTTGTCCTTTAGCATCTTTTGTGTGGCAGTTCCTTTATCTCTTGGGCTATCTGCCACCGATATATCTACTTGGAGGTTCTTGATCTGGGTTTGGTAAGCCTTTTTATCCACCTTCTCCTTTCAGAGCATCTCTTTAACTATTTTCTTACCAACTGTTAGTTTGGATATTTTAAAGGCATCTTGGAGCAAATCAGTGTAGAGGAAGTCACTTGTCCCATGGTGTAAATGAATCATGTCAGTTTTGGGGACCCTTTTTGGATCTACCTTTAGCTCAGCTACTTTGTCTCCTGCGATTACGACCAAATTCAACGTGCCCCTGTTTGGGTCTTTGATAGTCGCTAAGGAGGTGCTCTAGCCCGACAATTTGGTCACTTCGTCACATAAATTCATTCTTTCTTCAAAGGATTTTTCACCAACTTCTCTATATTTTTCCAGCATCTTGGATTTAGACTTGTACTTACTTACTACATCCTTAGTAACACTGTTGAGCACATACTCCTAAATTTCAAAAGTTGTACCTTTAACTTTCATAGTTTTATTTCTCCCCTTAGCCTTGGCAAACTACACGAGTTTATCCAGTTCTTTAGTTTTATGCTTCTTGGGTGTTCTGGTCATATCCCCTTCATCCACATCCATGGACTTTAGGTATTTTATTTTATTCCCCTTCTCAAATAGGCTGGCTAAAGGGGTGATCTATGTGTCCATGGCCACAATTCTCGATACGTCTTGCTGGGGGGAACCCCCTACTGGTGCAAAGGAGGATGAATTTTCTGGCATATATTCATCAGATTTAGTATATCCATGGTATTTCATCCAATTATCCTTATCCACCAACCCTACCACTTCAACCTTCTCGAATGGCTTGTTCTTATTCGCTTGCCTTCTATTAGAGATGATGTGGTGAGGTTCATAGTCAATTGCGGCCTCCATTTCAAACCATTTCTCCCTGAGCAAATTTTCAACGATTAGCAAGGACAATTTGTTTTTAATAGTAAAAGGAATGAATTCCCATGGAAACTTGATATCTGCAAGCCTCTTGAAGCTTAGAAAGTGTTCATCTTTGATTGTTAGCCTTTTCCTGATTAGCTCTAGTGCAAACATCCTCAATGCCAGAAACACTGGCAGGAGGTATGGCTAATGAGTAAACCCATAGACCCTAATCACTCTATTGTATTCTAAGATAAACCAATCCACCACTCTTCTTTCAGGGGATAACCATAGAAGACGTTTAATCCATGGAAGGACCCTTAGAAGCCTATTTTGGAAGAGGACTTCATATACTAGTTCCATGAGGACATTCATGAACCTGCAATAATCCTTGTGCATGTCTTCTCTCATAACTATTTTTGAGAGCTGTAGGTTGTCATCATTGAAGCTCAAAAACATCTTCATAAGGAAGGATTGAAACCTGAAGGTTCCTGACTGATGAAAATTGCTCAACTGGGAATTTATACTTCTAGCTAGGAATTCATCAAATTACAGAGATGCGGGTGTCGAAGGCTGACTCGATGCTCCTGATGTTGCTTGGCTTAAACTGAGGGTGAATATGAGACTCAATAAAGTTTTAGTGAAAAATTGGTTTGAGTCCATACCTAAGAACTGGCTCGCTGGGATTATCACAGACTACATCTCTTCATTAAACAGGTCAAATTGGATGGGGAATGGACGGTTTGACAACTATATTTTCGGCTTCAAACAGTTTCCGAGAAAAGACGCTTTTTGTTCAGTTGAATACCTATGAAAAACCGAAGTATATCTTCTCCATTGTACTCACTTGACATCTGGATAAAATAAGAAGGGATTAGCAGAGTGTTTCATATGTTAAGGGAATTTATGGCACACAACATCCTAGACCTAGACACGTCCATTATCACACCCTCAGATAAATAATAGTTACTTACACACCAGTCTATGAATTCCGGGAAACTAGGGGTTTTCTCAACAGAGAAATAAAAGAGAAAGGAACTGAACACCCCATGAGTGTCGATTCCTTGTAACTGAAGAGTGTTTAGTTTACTCTAAGTGTCTTCTATACTATCATTTAATATCATAGTATTGAATACCTCATCGTCTTTATCTACTAGGTCTTCCCTAACCTCCTGAAATTCGAATTTTCGAGCCTCTGAATCTTCTGCTTTAGCCATGATAAAAAGTTAATATAGAAAATATGCACTAGGTTGGTTGATAGTTTTATTTGGAAGCTTTTTCAAGGTGGCATGGTCTGCACAGTCTGAACCCATGCTTCTGGATGCTGCAAAATAATAACCAGTCTAGATTCATGTGCCGAATTTTATACTATATTATTCTCTTATCTGACCATGCATATTTCTAGCTGGATGAAATATTAGCCATGGATATGGGACCTAGGAGCCTTGAGCCGTGTGATCTTGACCATTGGATTTCATAATATCATGCCCTCCCTTCACAACCCTTCATGGACCTCCGACCCACGGTATTTAAACCCCACCGTCAATCTTAGACACTCCTACCATCCCACTTTCTAGGGCGAAGAGATTTATCAAATTTTGCATTGTTCAACTGAGATTTCTTCCCTGCACTTGTGGCTATCAGAGAATCTCCTTTCCATAGATCTACCTTTGTGCTGATCTCTACCTTCAAACAAATCTCCCTTTAGTGCATTTTGCGAACCTTGAAACACTATTTCCAATGAGCGTCTTAGATCAACGATATTTATTTCTGTCGTTGATCTAAGATATTCATGATCCCAACCATTGAATATCACCATTATTTAACTCATTGCATTTACAACTTGCAAAATGGCTCTTCGTCATTGATCTATTTCATCTCCTCATCATGATCGTTGAAAAGTGGATCATCCTTCATCGTCCTTCTAACATGGGTCTTCTCTTTCCTCCTGCATGATCGACATGAAAGGGCTTGTCTATGACTCTGGACCTTGGGTTCTTCTTCACTTAATAGACTGTGGCCAGTGCGGGTCTCTCTGTTCTTATAAACCTTCAGGCTCCCTCCTCTTTCAGAAGCCTATGATAGCCCACCAAGGCTTCTTGTTGTGAAAATTTTGTAGGCCTTGTTTCTTCCCCTACATGTCTAAAACCTTTCCTTCAATTTAGCACAAATCTGGTGGTAACAGAAGGAAAATTCTTGGGACACATCATTTCAAAATATGGTATAAAGATTGATCTAGAGAGGATTAAGGAAATCTTGAAGGTTGAAGAACCAAGGAGAAAAAAGGAAGTGCAATCCTTCATTGGACAGGTAAATTTTCTAAGAAGGTTCAACCCCAGTTTTGTTGAGATACTAATGAATATCACTAACATGCTGAAAAAAATACCATGAGATTAAATTGACAATGGATGCAAGGAGAGATTTTAGAGATATAAATCAGGATATCACAGAAGCCCCTGTTCTAGTAAGTCCATCTTTTATCAAATATTTTTTTAATCTTTTATTGTGCTTTTGACACGCTATTGCTGGAGTGATGTTACAAAAAAATGATAAAATTTTTGAGCAGCCTATAGCCTTTTTTAGCAAAGTGTTAATAGATGGGGATCTGAAATACTACATAATGGAGAACCAAGCGTATGCTCTAGTCAAATATCTGAAAGATTTCAGATTCTATGTTCTTCATTCACACATCATTGCTTATGTTCCTAGTAGTGTGGTCAAGGGAATCCTCACACAACCTGATCTGGAGGTAAAAAGAGCCAAATGGATTGATGTGTTACTAGAGTATGACATTGATATCAATCCCACCAAACTGATTAAGGGTCAAGGACTGACAAAAATGATGACAAATTCCAACTGTGAATCCCTGTAACTAAATTTATTAACCAGTCATTTGAACCAGCTTGACACTGAGGTGCAGTTAATGCCTGATTTCTCCATATATCCATGGTATTCTAACATTGTGTACATGCTACAAAATTTACAAGCTCCTGCAAGGTTAAGAAAAACAAGGGAAAGGTGAATGAAGCTAAAATATGCTAAGTTTTTTATTTTGAATGAATATCTATATTGGAAATATCTTGGTGGTGTTTTATTAAATTCTCTTTTGGAGAATGAAGCCCATCAGACAATAGATGATTTTCATAAGGGAGATTATGGGGGGCACCATTCTTGGAAAGTAACAAAAAACAACATTTTGAGGGATTTTTTCTACTGGACCTCATTATTTTCTTATGTTTATAAAGAGATCACTAAGTCCCACCAATGTCATGGTTTTTATGGTAAGATGAAACTTGTTCCAATTCCTCTTAATCAAATATCTGTACAAGCACCTTTTTAGCAGTGGGGACAAGACTTCATTGGGGAAATAAATCCAAACTCTTTAGAACAACAAAGATGTATTTTGACAACCACAGACTATTTTACAAAGTGGATTGAAGCAATACCTACTAGGAAAGCTACTAATGCAGTGATTATGGTTTTTCTGTAAGAAAACATTTTGGCTAGGTTTGGGTTCCCGACGAGGATTGTGGCAGACAATGTAGTATCTTTCAATTCTAAAAAGATGATTAATTTTTGTCATAAGTATCAAATCAACCTCAACCATTTTACTACCTATTATCCACAGAGGAATGGGCTAGCATAATATTCAAATAAAATCTCGGTAAGGACTATTAAGAAGTTGTTGGAAGATAACAAGAGAGCCTGGCATACAAAGTTGAAATATGTTTTGTGGGATAACAAAATCAGCACAAAAAGGGCAAGTGCAATGTCACCATTCTAGCTAATATATGGAGCTGAAGTAGTTTTTCCAACATCCTTGGGAGTTCTAGTCATGAGGCAGTTGCAGGAACAACGGAATGAACCAAATCATATGCAGAGAAGAATCAATCAAATCATAGAATTGAATGAGTTTAGAGATAAATCCTATAGTAAAGTACAGATAGATCAGGAAAAAATGAAGAACACTTTTGATAGGATGGTCAAAGAGGATAAATTCTTGGTTGAAGATTTGGTTTTGAAGTGGGATGCCCCTGGGAAAGATAAGCATGGAAAAATTGATCACATGTGAGTTGGTCCTTATATCATTGCAACATTTAGGGGAGAGAATGATTTCATTCTGCAGCATCCGGATGGATCTCAGCTAAACGGAGGTCCATCAAATGGAAGATTCATCAAGCATTATTTCACCTGAAGGGAGGAGGTAAACTTCTACATCATAGTTGTATATATTTCTTTATTTTCAAATCGTACAAATGGTGAGCCAAAGGATTTGAACCTCGAAGATAAGGCCCTAATATCAAGAGGGGTATCCATGTTCCCTTTTCTTTGTTTTTTATTTACAAAAACAAAAGAAAAAAAAATATTTGAAGTTTGAAATATGGGGAGCCTCCCAATGGATTCGGCACATCGTCTACGAGGTTCTTTTTTACCTCATAGGGAGGATAACATCCCTAGTTGGAGCCACTTGTTAGCACTATTTTTGTGCTAAGTAGTTGGAGAGGTATAAAATAGTATAAGGAGGAATAAGGTTTGTAAAATTTTTAGATTATACAAACTTAAAGACTGTTGATGAGGATTTGTAGGTGTTTGAAGAGACATTTCTAGGTTAAGAACACCAAATGCTTAAATAAATTTTGATTTTTGACCTTCAAATACATATAAACGAAGAAATCCACTCTTAGCTAAATGTTGACAAGAAACATACAGCTCAAATATGTAGCGCAGGAGATCAAAGGACAAAATTTGTCTTCACCGAAGGAAAATCAGGAGTGAAAGTGCGGGAAAGGATAAAACTTATTGGTGAAAAATGGTAAAGCCAAACTTATTCCTTCCACAAATCGGGATCCAATGGCTCAGAGTGTGTCCACAAAGATCAACGGTCTAGAAAAGAGTCAGAAAAGAGGAAATTAGAAATGTAAGAATTTGGTCGTGAAATGGTTGAACTTCCACTTTTCGTGATCTACAAGATCGACGGTTGGGAGAGATTTTTCCCAAGATCAACGGTTCGGAAAGAAAGAGAAAGGAGGAAATCATAAATGTAAGAATTTGGTCATAAAATGTAGAGATATTGCTTTTTGATTTCCACCAGCTTGATCTTAGATCAACGGATGGAAATGAATCCTGCAGAGATCAACGGTGCAGAAAAGGGAAACAGGTGCACGAGATAAGCAACTTTTCAAATTCGTGAAATTTCCAAAAGGGTTTATATTTCAATGGTAGCGATCAATGATCATATCCGATGGACGCTAAAAATCCATTATGTCATTCTATCTTGCATGATGAAAATCACTTTTGAAATTTGTGGAATAGGATAAAACACCTGCAGGTTTCAATGGTCGAGATTGAGAGAGGCTTAGATCAAGGGCAGAGGTGAATTCTGCTAATCTAAAGTTCTCATGGAAAATCACATTTCAAATCTATGGAATGGTTTAAAGGGAGTGCATGTTTTAATGGTGGAGATCAAGTTGGGGATAAATATATGGTAGATAATGATTCTGTTGACTAAACATGTGCAGAGAAATTCACAATTGAAATTTGTGAAATGTGGTAGGCCCTTTACACTTGGACGACATATATTATAGGCTATTTTGATCGAGGGCTGAGATAAATTCTGCAAATTAGAGTTGCACGAAGAGAATTCATATTTGTTATTTATGGAATTGAATATGAGCCATATATTTTGACAGTTCATATCAAAGTTAAATGTAGATCCACGGTTAAAAATGGTTCTGCGTATCCAAAATGTGAGGAAGGAAATTTTTGGGTAAGTGCATAAAATGTAAGTTTAGAAGGTGATCAAGGGTGTAGATGTAAGCTAAAGATGAATATATGGTTATAAATCAATCCAGGTGTAGAATATGTAAGGTGGATAAAGAAGGTAATAGAATTGGAAACCAAGGTTTAAGACAAATCCAAATGAACAGTTCAACTTGGGGAGAATTTAAGATCAACAAAAAAGATTTATTTCGGTGCTTAAAGTTGCATGAAAAATAAAGAAAGGTGAAACAAGAGGGAATAAGATAGTATAGTTAACTAACAGTAAAAAATCAAGGGCTTAGAGTAAAGAATACCGGATATATGGGTGAGATTGAATTTCAATCAAAAGATGCACAATCAATATGGAGAATAAAATAATATAAGCACAAGCATGTGGATTCAAACTATTTTTTTTCTTAAGCATTGGAAAACGAGAATTCAAACTGTTTGGAAAATGCCACCGTGGACAAACTTTGGAAACATCTGTCAGTTGATCAGGTAGGTTCGTCTCTCTTCTAACCTAGTATTTCAAGGTTGAAATGGAAGATTTAGAGGTTCAGAACCTCGAGTGTCAGAATGTTGAAGAATTTATTGAGGACAAACACTCTAAAATATTCAACACTATCTTGCTAAATGATAATGTATAAACTGCAAAAACAAATTGAGAATCCTTGAAAATCAGGGAATTGATACTCATGGAGTATTTATTTCATATTTCTTTTATTTTTTCATTGAACAAACCCCAAATTGTCTAGATTTCATTGAGTGGTGTGCCAGTAATTACTCCCCTTTTTAGGGGGTAATAATGGATTTCTAGGTCTAAAATGTTTTGTCCAGTAAATTCCCTTCTCATCTAAAATACTCTATTAATCCTTGGTGATTTTTCCAAAATGTCTAAAGAGTACAAAGAATAAAACCTAGTCCAATTTTTCTGAGAATCCTCAGTCGCAAAAAAAGAATCTTTTTTCAAAGCTTGCTCAAAACCTGATAGTCAGTTGTTAAATCACACTTTTCTCATTGATTAGAGCCTTATTACTGAAGAAACACAGTCTCTGATAACCTTGGAAAGTCTTTTTTTGGGGTTGAATATGAATAAATACATCATAGAACCTTTGTTGATTCTATTGTTCACTCTAAGAATAAAACCTAGTCCAATTTTTCCGAGAATCCTCAGTCACAAAAAAAGAATCTTTTTTCAAAGCTTGCTCAAAACCTGATAGTCAGTTGTTAAATCACCCTTTTCTCATTGATTAGAGCCTTTTTACTGAAGAAACACAGTCTCTGATAACCTTGAAAAGACTTTTTTTGGGGTTGAATATGAATAAATACATCACATAACTGTTGTCGATTCTATTGTTCACCCTTAGTATTGGTCAAGTAGGGTCTGAGAAATTGAGTCATTCCATGCAATCATCATGTCTAAAATTTGATGATTTTTTAGCTGAGAGCATTTTTTCTCAGTTAATAAACTTCCACAAGACAAGAACTTTCAGATTTTAGTCTTTTCTGTTGAGGATGTTTTTAACATTCAATGAAGATAATTTACAACTCCCGGATATGGTTATAAGAGATGAAATGAGTAGAGATTGTTGCAAGTTTATGAATTTTCTTATGGCACCAGTATATAATGTTTTCTTTCAAGAAATATTACCCATAGTACTACCAAAAATAAAAGAATGATTACAATTATCACCAGAAAGAAGAGTAGGGGATTGGTTCCTTTTTTAACAAAATACTGTGATTAGGGTATATGGGTTTTCTCATCAACCCTATGTCCTACAAACATTTATTAAAGTGAGAATTTTTGCATTGGAATTTATTAGACAAAGGTTTATAGTTGAAGATGAAAATTTCCTGAGCTTTACGAAGACTTCAGAAATTAAATCTCCATGGACAATTGGTCCTCTTACCATTAAAAGTAAATCAGCCCTTTCAATGGTTGAAATCATGATCAACGAAATGGGATTTTTAGTGGAAGTTGTAGTTAATTACAAACCTAACCATGTCATCTCAAATAGGATACAAGAAAATAAAAATAAACCATTTGAGCATTCTAAGGAGGCAGGATTGTCTGAAGCAACAAATTGGATGGATTACGCCAAGGATATTAGTAATGGTGAGAATATGCAAGAAGTTTCACTTTCATCTGCACGAGGGAGCTCCACTCAGTAATATATTTCTAGTATTGTTGATGCAGAAACTCATATCACTCCATGAATATAAGAGATATGTCTTAGAAGCCATGTATATAGATGAGGAAGATATTACTAAAACACCCAAGAAGAAAAAGATTGTAAAGGAACGATAACAAATTGTACAAGCCACAAAAGCTAAAGGGAAAAAGAAGCAAATGAATATCAAAGAAACAACCTCTGTGTTAGAATAATCAACCCATAGTTAGCTACCTTAGACATTAATTAATCCAATTTTTGTCTTATTTGCCTAGTTTCCATATTCCACCTTATGCAAGTTGTCCTCCACGCATCCAAAGTGGTCAAAATTGCTAAATTTGACTCATGGAGCACTTGGGAAAGCACTTGGAATCAAATCTACTTTATTCCTAGCCTTCCTAGTGCATGTGTGCTTTTTCTTCTTTATTACCTGCTTTTTCTGAGTTTTAAGGCAATTAGGAAAGTTTGACTAGGTGAAGTTAACTTGTTTTTTGTCCTCATTATCCTCCACTCTTTTCTCCTAATAAAAGCATGTATGAGTTGTCCTTCCATCATATATTATCTTTCCTAATTTATTTTTCCAATTCATGAGCTCCTAGATAGATTTGGAAACTGGTTTATCCACCTATGGGGGATTTGCTTAGATTTAGTAAGCTTGCTTTTGACCAAATTCCAATGGAATCCTTATGCATTAAAATATCTCATGTAATTATTTATTTTGGAAGCCTATGACTTCATAGGGTTGGCTATTGTACACTTATTCAATACAGATTAGTGTTCTGCTCCATATTCAGTCTCCTTTGTGTGTAATTTTCATGTGTAATTGGCAATTTTTGTGAGTGTAATTTTTATAACACCTGGGTTCAATTTCCAAATGGTATCAGAGACTTTGTATATCGATTTATATCCTTCCAATTTGTTATTACAGGTTTGACATCATTGACTGGGAGCATTCTGCTGACTGAAGGGACAATTTCTGAGCTATGGATCAATCTTGGAAGATCATCTTAACTCCATTTAAATTATTTGAATGGAAAGTAGAGATGGAGATAATATTGAGAGTGAAAGGCCTCTACAAAGTGACTATGGAAATAGAATTAGAGCCCAATGCAGCTGCAGAGAAAATTAAATGACACAACAGGAGGGATGAGGCCTATGCTCTCCTGTGTCTGAGCATATCCAGAGACCTAATTTTCCATCTTGATGGATTAACATCACCAAATGAAGTATGGGAGAATCTTGTTGATATTTTTGGTAAGATATATGAGATGAGAAAAATGAATTGATCTCCCTGAGTCCCAATAGCTTTGAATCCCTGCAACTCTATTTTTCCAAGTTCAAGGCCCTTGTTTTGCAGGTAAAATAGTGTGGGATCGAAAATAAGGATGAGCAACTGGTTTTGGCCATACTCTCAAAACTTGGCCATGACTATTCAGTGTTTGTCTCAGCATTCTATTCCACAAAGTTGACGGCTCGAGCCTGGAAAATTCCTAGCCTTGCATATTTCATGGAATCTCTCACACAAGAACAAGATAAATTGGTGATGATGGGCACCATCAAACTTTCCAAAGACCAAGCTATGGTTGCTAGATATTTGAGGGTGGATTAAAAAGGCAAGAAGAAATATAAGAAGCCACCTGATCCAAAAAGAGACAAAAACAAGTCTCCAGAGGAGCCCCAAGGTTCCAAGAAGAACCCCCAGAAGAAGAAGAACAAAGTAGAAATGACTAAGTGTGCATACCGCAGTAAGGTAAATCATCCTAAAAGCTCCTGCATGAAGAAGAAAATTGACATGCTGACCCAACTCCTAGAGAAGAATGGCATCTCCCTTCCTTATAGCTCAAAGAAGAGGGAAGGAGGATCAAATTTAGAAGACAGAGAGATAGTTCATGCATTGGTTGTTGGCACATCAAGCTCACCTAGTTTCATGATTGATTCTGGAGCTTCAAGACATATGGTTTTGACCAAGGAGGCATTCACCTCACTTGACATGTCGAAAGTTCCACCAATTGTACTGGGAGATGACTCTCTCACTAAAAGTTTGGCCAAAGGGAGGATTGATCTTGACCATGGTAAGTTCAGCAATGTATTGTATGTTCCAGGTATTGCCTCTAACCTCTTATCAGTGTATCAGTTGACCCACACAGGGTCTCCAAAGAAGGTCGTATTCTCCCCTGATGAAGTTGAGATCACAAAGATCTCAAGTGGTAAATTCATTACAGAAGGAGTTGCAAATCACACTTTGAAGGTATACATGTTCTCACACTTCCTACCCTACTCAAACCCCTCTGCTCTTTTGATTCATGCTAATGAGGAAAGCAAGGTTTGGCATGAAATATTTGGCCACCTCAATTACAAGTATCTTTCTGATCTTAGTGAAAAACAAATGGTCATAGGGTTACCAAATATTAAGTTTTCCAAAGGAGTCTGTCAAGGTTGCATCTTAGGAAAACACCCAGAGCATAAATTTGAGAAAGCTAGTCATCAAAGAACCTATACACCTCTTGAGTTGATCCACAGTGATGTTGCTGGCCCATTTCCTCATATGTCAATGAGTCACGCCAAATATGCATTGGAATTCATATATGAATTTTCCAGGTATTGATGTGTTTACTTCCTGAAACACAAGTCTGAAGTTTATGGCCTCTTCAAAGTCTTTAAGGCTTTGGTTGAAAACCGGTCTAGGAGGAAAATCAAGGTCCTTAGATCTGACAATGGTGGTGAGTATGTCAAGTGTAATTTCATCCAATATTGTGTAGATTTAGTTATTTATATGCAGCATTATATCCCTTACACACCATAGCAAAATGGTGTTGCTGAGAGGAAGAACATATCACTGAAAGAGATGACAACTTGCATGACGGAGGCTAAGACTTTGCCACCAAAGTTTTGGGTAGAAGCTATAAACTATGCAGCCTATATCCAGAATAAGGTGCCTCATAAATATCTTGATGGTATGACTCCTTTTGAATCATGGAGTGGGCACAAGCCAAATGTGACCCCTTTCAGGATATTTGGCTCAAGGGCTTGGGCTAGAATTCCAACAAAAAAGAGGAAGGATTTGCAGCCCCAAAGCCAAGAGTGTCTATTTGTTGGGTACTCTGAAGATTAAAAAGGGTAAAATCTGATCAATTTGAGCACAAACAAATCCTTCATTGAAAGGAGTGTTCAGTTCCAAGAAGAGCCTCTAGCAGCAGTGGAAGTTGGAGAATCCTCTTCACCACCAGAACCATTGAATGTAAGTGAAGAGATAGTTGAACTTGATGATTCTGATATGTCTGATAATGATAATTTAATTACATATCCTAACATTCCTACAAGACCAAAATTGGCAGCAAATACCATTCATGCAGCTGGAGAACTAGCTGGAAATCCTAATGATCCTAGGAGGACTAGATCTCAGTTTGAGAGTGCTCTGTGCATGAAAGATCCTATGTTTGCATAGAAATGATATATGATGGTTGAATAAAACCCATATAAATATTAATATGCAGAAAATGATCCAATATGGAAAACATCCATGAAAGAAGAGTTCAACTCACTCCAGAAGAACAACACTTGGGAGATGGTTGATCTTCCCCCAAGGAGGAAGCTAGTTCAGTGTAAGTGGGTTTACAAAACCAATTTTGTTGCTGATGGTTCACCTTTGAAATACAAGGCCATATTGGTAGCCAAGGTCTACTAATAAGTACATGGCATAGAATACAATGAGACCTTTGCACCAGTGGCAAAGATGGACTCCATCAGGCTAGCCTTAGCCATTGCAGCTTTGAAGCAGTGGGAGGTACATCACATGGATGTGATGTGTGATTTCCTGAATGGATATCTCACTGAATATATTTAAATGCAGCATCCTCAAGTATTTTCTACTAATCCATCTCTTGTTTTCAGGCTAAAGAAGTCATTGTATGGGCTTAAGCAAGGCCCTAGGGCTTGGTATGCCTAGATTGATAGCTTTCTGCTATCACTAAATTTTGTTCAATGCAAGTTAGATCCAAATATATATTTGAAGCTTATTCATGGTTAATTAATGATTTTTATTATTATTTTTATTACCTTCTCATTACAGGAAGCTCAAAGGATGAAATTGCCTCCTTGAAGGATGCAATGAACCATGCATTCTCAATGACTGATTTGGGCTTATTGAGCCAATTCTTGGGGCTCAAGATTGATCAAACCAAAAAAGGAATAAAATTACATCAGTACAAGTATGCCTTGGATTTTCTGAACAAATTCAACATGAAGGATTGCAAGCCAAGCAAGACTCCCTTCCTTTCAGGAGTTAAGCTTGAAGAAGTTGATTCTTCACCTATGGTAAACAATACACTGTATAGGCAATTGATTGGATGTTTGCTGTATCTTACACATACTCAACCTGATATTTATTATGCAGTAAGTTTGGATTCAAGATACATGGATCATCCTCATGAGATCCATTGGAGAGCAGCCAAAAGGATCCTTAACTTTGTTCAGGGAACAAGGACTCATGGGATCTTCTACAAATCTAAATCCGATCTTGATTTGATTGGGTTTACTGACAGTGATTGGGCAGGTGAAAACACAGATCGAAAGTCAACATCGGGATATGTGTTCATGCTTGCTAAAGGACCAATTATCTGGTCAAGCATGAAACAGAGTGCCATTGCACTCTCATCTACAGAAGCAGAGTACAGAGGAGTTGTAAATGCAGGAACTCAATGTTTATGGTTGTAGGAGTTACTTGGTGAGTGTGGCTTCGAATCATAATACTCAACTAATATATATTGTGATAATTAGAGTACCATTCGAATCTGCAATGATCCAGTTTAGAGACAGATAACCAAACACATTGATATCCATATGCACTACATCAGACAGCTTGTGCATGATGGCACCATTCACCTACTCTTATGTTCATCTTCAGAACAAGTAGTAGATATCTTCACCAAATTTTTTTGTGAGAAGACATTCAGAAATCTCAAATCACTGTTGGGGATTGCTCATCATGCTATGAGGCATGAGTGATGACAATATTTTCAAATTTTGTTTTACTGTCCATGTTTAAGGGAGGATTTTTTCCACTGGGTTTTTGCCTCTTTCCTTGGTTATATGGACATGCAATATGTAAAGGGTGACTAAGCCTTGTTTCTAGGCCCTATAATTTTCTGATATTTTACTCACAAGTCAGGATTAAAGGGGGGTGTTAGAATAATCAACCCATAGTTAGCTACCTTAGACTTTAATTAATCCATTTTTTGTCTTATTTGCCTAGTTTCCATATTCCACCTTATGCAAGTTGTCCTCCACACATCCAAAGTGGTCCAAATTGCTAAATTTGAGTCATGGAGTGCTTGGGAAACCACTTGGAATCAAATCTACTTTATTCCTGACCTTCCTAGTGCATGTCTGCTTTTTCTGCTTTATTGCCTGCTTTTTCTGAGTTTTAAGGCAATTGGGAAAGTTTGACTAGGTGAAGTTAACTTGTTTTGTGTCCTCATCATCCTCCACTCTTTTATCATAAGAAAATAATGTATGAGTTGTCCTTCCATCATATATTATCTTGCATAATTTATTTTTCCAATTTGTGAGCTCCTAGACAGATTTGGAAACTACTTTATGCACCTATGGGGGATTTGCTTAGATTTAGTAAGCCTGCTTTTGACCAAATTCGAATGTCATCCTTATGCATTAGAATATATCATGTAATTATTTATTGTGGCATCCTATGAATTCATAGGTTTGGCTATTGTACACTTATTCAATACAAATTAGTGTTCCGCTCCATATTAAGTCTCCTTTGTGTGTAATTTGCATGTGTAATTGGCAATTTTTGTGAGTGTAATTGTTCTAACACCTGGGTTCAATTTCCACACTTTGAATTCTAGGAATATACCTTTGAAAAAATTCCTAAAGGAGCCACAAATAACTACAAGTCCAAGACTAGATTGCTAAACAGATATAAAGATGTGGGTGAAAAAAATTTTAATGAAAAATTGAAGCTGTATGATGAAGTGAGAAAGTTGTCTGGTCAAGATGTATTCGTAGTGAATGTTAGGGATCAATATAAATACACATTTAATTTGGCTATAACTATAGGAAATAAAGTGGTTGAATTGAGGATGAATTTGAAGAAGAATCCTACTACTGATATGATACATTTACATAGAGGAACAGGTGATATCATTTATACTGATTTGTTACAAGTGACATTACAAGTGTCAAAATTACAATCAAGTAAGAAAAGATTTGAATATTTACTCAGAATTGAGAAGGTAGAGAATAAATCCCACCAAACGTAGATTAAGAAGATTAAAGTGGAATTACTGGTGGCTGATAGTCAAGATGATAAGAGAGCCACCACATAGAAGTTGTTAAAGGAAATGCAAAATGCAATTCAATTTTTTAAAAAGAATTTGAATATCCCATCTACTCATATTATGCAAACTTCTGAGCTGACAGAATTTGAAAAAGAAAAAGAAGCTTTGAATACTGAATTGATTGATTGTAAAACAATGTTGTTGAAGTTGTAGGAAAAAAAATGGGAGAAAGATGCAGGAATTTGGGTTGAGAAAGAAAAATTCTTTTGAAATAAAACAAGCAAAATTGTAAAAGGGACTAAAAGAAAAGAATAAGGAGCAACAATTGTAAGTTATTTCACCTTCTATACAATATGGTGCAGAATCCCTTTTCGAGGCTATGTCTCAGGTAAGTATTAGAGATTTAGAAATCACTAGTTTAAAGAACCAGAATAAAATATTGGAAGAAATAGATAAAAAGAGAGAACATGAAAGAATGAAATTGGAAGATAAGTGTTAAGAGTTGGTAGAAAAGAATAATAAATTGGAAAAATAGGTGACAAGACATGAATCCTTATAGGGAGATAACCATCTCATATGGGATGTACTGATAGAAGACAAAGCTAAAATTAGGCCATACTTGGATTTTATTCTGGACAAGGAGATTGTTACACAAGCAACTAGAAAAAACATCATGATGGTAAAGCAAGTTTTAAACAAAAAACCCCATGGATACAGCCAATAATGCAATCATTTTTTTGAATAGTTTGACATAAGAGGAAATAAGGAAAGAAAATATCCAGGATAGGGTCCTGGTTATCACATGGGAAGGAATAGTGGTGAATAAATATCATCATTTAGAAACAGTTCAAGAAAAAATTGATGTTATGCATCATAAAATTAAGGGATTCATTGAATTGTTCAACCATTTGTTCAAAAGAGGACTTCCTTTCTTTTGGGAAGAAAAATGACGAATGTGGTCTCAGAAGGAGTATAATGAAAAATTACTCAGCTGCAAATTAGATCACATGAATTTTGATGATATGCAACAACAATTTTTTTTTCTGGAAAAGCAGTGATTGATAAATTGTCTAGAGATTTTGAGATGTTGTTTGACTTCAAGGATACATGTACCAAATTTCCATATTTCTCTTAGTGAGAAAATGTGGGGCTCAGGGTATTGGCTAAGGAGATGATCAATATGGATCTATCGACTTTTGATCAATGGAAGATAGTTTAAAATTATGGGAAAAGTAAATACAAGGTGTGCTATTGAAGACCTAAAGATCAAAGAGGAAACTATAGAATGATCAAGTGAGCTAAAATATAGAGGATGCATTACTGTTTTTAATCCAGCATGCACGTTACCCCCATATTTTATGTTTATGTAAATCATGGAAAGTGTTCCATATTGGGGTTGTTGGAAGTTTGTTTCTCAAATTGTGACTAATTTCAACCCTATTTCAAAGTTGGTCTCGGGGGTCCAAGACACTATAAGTAAACCATCAACAGAGGAAGAAAGGGTTCAAACCCATGATACTTTTGTGTTATGTAATTTTGATATTTGTCTTTAATAAAAAGTTGTAGAGATGAATGCTGGCCTTTGAATGCAAAAATTCATGTATATTTCTCAGTTATAGTTTGGGATTTCTTTTCTTTATGTGCATGTCCTTATTTTTAGTCTTTCCATTATTTTTTATTTCATATATGAGATAAGTGTGTGATAGTTTTCAGAATTCATACTTGGTTATGCTCTATCTATTGTCTCAGATATTGACAAATCATTTCTACCAAAGTTAATGAAGAATTCATCTAGTTGGTGCTATGTCTTATTGGACTGTCATCATTTCTTCCTTATCACCAGAAAAAAAACATATTGACCATAAGCGAAGTATTATCTAGCTTTGGTAGAAATTTCCCATGCAAATTGCTTTGTGTTTCTTGATAATTATGACTCCATAGCCCAATGTACCCTTACCTTGTTTCAACTACAATAATATTTGAATTTCATTTCATGTCTATATCTGTCCTTGTTATATATCTATGAGAGATCCCTCTATAGAAATGGAGAAGCCAAATCCCTTTCTTAAAGTGGTTTTGATGTTACCTCAGGATTCAACTTCTACAAACTTGGGTGTGATTTTGAGTGCTAACAATACTGATATGTCTATGCATCTAAGGAGACACTCTTTGTAGCCTACACAAATAAAACTAGTAGAAAATATTGTAATCTTAATAAAAAGAACTTCTTCAGAGATGGATAGGATACTGGACATGCTCTGATAGAGAGAACATATATCTCCTCAACTCTTTTGAACCTGAAAAAACTTGGACTCTGATACCATGTATAAATTGCATCTCTAATACCATGTATTAATAGAGCCTTGATGCAAAGAAGAATCACAAGAGGTAGATATTGCTATAGAATAATTATCACAAGTATGCACAAGGAAAATAGTGAGAATAATAAAGAGACTGAATCACTTGAATAAGTGAAGAATGAATAATTTATTGATGATAAATACTTAATGGATTGATTATTTTTATGATAGAAATACATCCTTATAAAGAAAAATTGAGTTGGTGGAAGACAAATCACGATACCTCATAAATCAAGATTACTAAATATGATAAACACCCATGGGTGGATAAAGAACTTTCCAACTCTATCAAAGACCTCACGAATTAGATAAATAACAAGTGAGTTGTCAAGAGTGATGGTGTTATCACTTGAGTCTGTGCCTAGACTACTAAGGCTCAAAGTCCAGATAATCTTGAAGCTTTTAATCAAATTCCTAGGTCTTGGTTTATGAAAATATTCTAAAGGTAAAGTGGAGAACATGAATAAAGTAATTCGACAACAGAGATGACTAAGTTATGAGAAAATAAAATACTATGAGTATGCATTATATAAGGAGAAATACTCGTATTTAAGAATGCATAATGTTGACACATGTTTGTCGACATGGATTCACTTCACACTTCTGTCGAAGACTACTGACACAAACTTCCTAAACATCATATTGGAAAGGATTTACCCTTTCCAGCCAAATATGTGGATTAGATGTAGTCTCACCCAATATTTCTAATGGATTGATGCAGGAACCGATTTTCCGTAGTGGGAAGAGGACTTATCCCTATCTTTTACCCAATCAAAACATTACCCAGAAATATAGGTTCATGATCACATTATTAACTAGATCTACTTATCGTCATTATTCGCAATCGTATTAACCTAGATTTAGATCAACAAAAACCTAAACATACATTAAATTGATATGTATTGAGATACTTTGCATCATTCAAAGTTAAAGGGAAAACATAGATATAGAATATTCATTCATCCACTTATCTGATCCATCACTGATATAACCCAATAATATAGAAAGAGATTATCAACACATAATATGCATTGGAAACATCACCATATATAGCACATTCCACAGATACAAGACATTATAAAACACATGATCAAAACGTCGATCAAATTCCCTTCATAGGACAAAGTATTCATAACGCCTACCAGAAATGAACCTCAAAAGACAAAAAAAAAAACATTTCTCTATCGATTAATTATCCACTAGAAGATACAAAAAGATATAAAAAAGATGCTAAGATTATTCCCAAAAGGGATGCCAAAAAAGGATGCCCTTTGATTTACAATCCTAATTCTACTTATAGGATCACTAGGCCATTACAAAATGGTGCACTTGACCATTCTCTAACTAACTTAACAAAAATATCCTAGTTTTTCGGTTTCTTCCTCCGCTGCGGTTGATTTTTACATTTGTTGACATCCTTTATGTTTGTGGCATTACCGCACTTTGCACACTCCAACTCCTTGAAAATGCATAATAAGCATTAACCCATTCATAAGTATTCTAGGATAGAAAACATTTATCAGAGAAAAAAATTATGAATCAAGTGCTCATACTGAACATAAACATTCATTACAATAAAATAAAAAAATGGGCTCATATTGAATATAATATCATTCCAAGATAGTCTTTATATAAACCATTAAAATATAAAGTACATTCCTGATACAAATTATATGCAGTCTGATCTCCCAAAACCACTTTCTAATTCCTTTCATATTCTTCATTGTCATATTTATACAAAATATTTTGAAATAGCAAAAGTTTTGGGATCCAAAATTTATGGATCGAATAAACCAAAAATAGAAAATATGATACATACTCTATCTATATCTATGAATCATAACATAAATTCTACCATCTATCACTAACAACTAGAAAATGATGGTGAATAACATAACATAAAATATGCCATCTATCATTTCAAAGATTCTGGAAATATGACTCGAGTCCTATGCCTTACTAGTCTCAACAAAATTTGAGTTGTATTCAAACACGATCAGTCATATATTCCTAGCTACTTCAATTACCATTGTCAATCCATCAAGTTCCCGTGATCTTCTTTGTAGTCGAGAATACTCTGCATCCATTGTTTGAACCTTGGTTTGGAGGTGTTTATTCTGACTAATGAGGTCCTCATTCTGTTGTTGAGTGAGTCTCTTTCTTCTTAGTACTTCCTTGGAAGCTGTTATTAGTTCTTGACAACTTGCATTGATATATTCTAGGTCTTCCCTCAACCTACTGTTTGCTATCATTAACTTTTCATTTGAATCATTTAGATATCCATTTTGATCCTTAAAATATTGTAATGATTTTTTCAAGACTTGAAATTCTAAAAGTGATTCCATAACTTTTTGATGTGTAGGGTCCTCTTTTTCATTTAATTATTCAATAAATGAGGGTTTTGAACAAGTACCTATTTCAAATTCAGAAACTTTAAATTTACCTTTATCTTTATAAGCTTCCTCAGGAAAATCTGGTGTATGCCTCAATTCTTCCTAAATCTTCTCAAGGGTTTGATCTACTATATGATACTCTTCATTTGCAACTTGCATATATTCATCACTTTAGGATTATTATATGATAGTTACAACATGCTTTTGAAATCTTGAATTAAGGATGGACTTCATGTTCATCCTCAGTTTATTCTTTGGTCTAGTTTTTGTCTCGCAATTTCTTCTCCAATTCTTGGGAGTAGGGGTATCATTGTTTTTTGTACTAGAAGAAAGTTCTTGTGCCATGTTATTTTCCTCAAACTCCATGGGATTATTGGGAGAAGTCATTTCTTCCTTTTAAAACTCACAAACTAATTCCCTATGTACCTCTATTTTTGAAATTTTTGATACAGGCTCATTATCAGCATTAACTTGATCTTCTGGTTGATTGCTTGCCTGTTCAACATTTATCTTCCACCATATTAAACATATGTATCTATTATCTGTCTATTTACCATCATTATGCATCTGAGCTTCATATATCTCTGGCTCAAAACTAGAACAAACCAAAAAAATCCTACCAAGATCTATCCAACTTCATTAATTCAGTGATTATTAGTAATTTAATTAAGTCGTGATGAAAAATAGAGTGACTAGTATGGTTGAGGTGATTCTTTACCCTTGTGGCCATTTTTTCTAGTCTCTTAAACATATAATAAGGTATATTTAACCTATATTCCCCATTCAAATGAAATAAAAATATTATATGAAACCTAAACACTGTTGCAAATCGGCCTTCATAGGTGATGTAGCTTTGGAAAACATTAAGCACATCCCTCCATTATGGTTTTACATTATTCAAATCAATTCCTTACCCCAATCTAGATTTTTTGTAACTAGGAAACAAAAACATGATTAAATCAACCTCAAATAAATAATTTCTAAACCATATTTCGCCTTCGAGGGCTATGTCTGTTTCTTTGGCAGTTGTGGCTTCATTTACTTTTAAGCTTAGGGTTTGAAAACTGACATCTGAATCCTTAAAATGTTTCACAAAATCATTTTTCACCTCCATATTGTGACCACTGATCTTTTCGCCGGAAATAAACCACCCCATGTGTTGTATCATTTTTGCACATTTAGGGAATTCTTTGGAACACTTAACATTTGCTGGTTCAAATCTCCAAATTATTCAACTGCCTTTTTTCACCGCAACAAGTTTTGGTCCTGATAGGTCACGTCTTTGAAGTTGATGAGTGTCCCTCCTGTTTAGGCCACATTATGCAAACAATAACTACTACACAAAACTTCATAAATGAATAATGAGTACAAACAATTGGTTCAATGTATTTCATGATATCAAGAACATCTAGTACTATCAGCTTCTGTCAGTCATTATGAGTAGAGGCTCCTCCACTAAACACGTGCCTAGTTTGGGACAAATGTCACAAGCCAATTTCCAAATATGAGCAATCTAACAGTGCCATCCCGTAACCACATTATATATTATGCTATCGGGATGTACTATAACAAATTGTAATATAAAACCTTTTCAAAATGTGGATTATTCACCCAAATTTAAGACATTACATCATATTTATAATCAACTTGGATGAATTAATGAAATGCTCCACGTTTTTCCTATTTATCATAACAAATAAACAAGTAAAAGGTAAATTACAACCTAGAGAACCTAATGAATACGTAAGGTACTTACTTTCACCTAAGAACCTAATGAATTTCAATGATCTTCTAGGAAAATAACTAGTGTAGAGTTAAGATACAATTCCAGTGCTAATAGATGGAAAAACGTGATAATCCTGGAATCCGGAGAGAAAATCATGGAGGATGGGATGGAAACAAAAGATATCCACTGAAAATATGGAATAAAACAGTAAAAGAAAAAATCTATAGGAAAACGCAATTACTAATTATGGAAATAAATAAAGTGGGAAAAATCTAACCAGAATCGAGATAAATGTGCTCTTGGGTTATATATGGAAAGTGTTGACCAAGTGGTGCAAGTGGATTCCAACTATCTAGGCTAGTAGGCAAGAATTTAATAAAAATGATTAAATATTTTTATCCTAAGTATGAAGTGGGATTATAATATTCCCACATGAATATCCGTCATTTTTCTAGTATAATATAGTACAAAATTTCTAGGGGTGAGAAATAAGGAAACCTATGAGGTTCTTATTCTGTCACATACAACCTGATTACAGTATTATATGGTTCCAATTACCAATTTAATCTGTGTACTTCCTCTCTCATTATAGGTAACACCTAATATCTTTGGGAATTATTTGAAGTTCTCTCTCCATTACTAATGAAAATGATCTATACATGATTTTTTATACAAAGTGAAACCACGTGTTACCTTCTTTCCCATCCTTTTTAACCCATAGTATCTAGTCAAAACCTTTGTTTGGGATTCCATACTATCTTTTTGGAGGCCTAAAACCTCAAAATGTTTGGATTGCTAGAAAATTGGCAAGTATACCAGGTAAGAGGGGTACTTGAATACCCAAGTAGCATGGAACTCTACCAGTTCATCTATCATCCCAGTATCTATGACCTCAATGAAGTTGAATTTAGGTGCATGGTGAGAATTGAAAGTGTCGATGAGGGACACCATTCCTTTGTTGTAATATCCCAATTTTGACCTTGTAATTTAATTTTGTAAATATTGATGTAAAAGGATAGAATCCATAAACAAATAGTTAAAATGACCAAGAATATGTAAATATGTACATTTTGATATTCATCTAAAATATATAAATGGATACAGAGGCTTAATGATGAAGAACATATGGGGCATTGTTATTACACAAGTGGGGAAGTGATAGTCGTATTCAACTTATATCCTTAGACTTATCCATTTAAACCAAGTTTTGAAACCATGATTAAGAGCCAAGATGATTAATCCTTATTTAACTATCCTAAGATGGGATTAAGAGGGGAGAAGTGAGCCCATGTGGAGTAGCCACATGGAAACTTTAACTATTCTTATACAAGTGGGAAATTAATCTTTGGAGAGATTCATTCCTCAGGAATTATACCACCATTATAATTTCATTCCACTCCCTCACGTTCACCATCAAATTCCAAAGCTTGGTACAAGAACAAAGAAAGAAGATGCCGTTGTTGAATATTAATTATGCATGCCATTAACCTAGGTATAATGGTATGTGAATGAAACCTATCCTACAGCTTGTGCCCTAGAGTCCTAATTCAGATACTTCATGTCCATCCTATGCTAGAGAGATGTAAGGGAAATTGAGATCGCCTAAGGGACAATTAACTCAGAGAAGGAATATTGTTCCTAGCAATGTGTAGGTTGATGGGGAAGGAAAATTTAGGATTGGGATAATTATGGCGGGGTTTAGGAACTAGTAGGTTGCATGAGAGATTCAATTGAGTAGAGTGGGATTGAGGGAGAGATTTTCCCTTATGGATTCATAGCCCCATCTTGGGGGTGGCTTGTCAAAGTAAGATTTCAGTTGAAAATGCCTATGTCTGGGAGTAATGTCCTTCACATGCAACCAATTGGAAAATAATTGATTTAAAAGGTAAGTGTCTATCTTAAGATGAATGCCATAGAATTAAATTTTTGTTTACATGCTGCTTTATTTACTATTTATGAATGTATAAGTGCATGAAATTTATTGGAGAGACATGTATGTTTTATGTTTGAATTTCCTATAAAAATAAAAGCCTTATGCATGAGATAATTTGGGAAACCATGTGTATTTATTTCCATTATGACATTAAACAAATTTCTGAAAAATGAATTGAGTATGAATGTTCAATTCAAGTATGGAATTTAAGTGGCTGGTGGTCTCAATGGTTGAATGATGCTTCCAGGTAGGTTATATAGTGATATTAGATCCACATGTTTTCAACACTAGGTATGAATGGGATAAAAAATGTTTATTCCCATAGAATCAAATGTTATATAGGAAGTGTTTGACGTAATGTGTAAGTGGGTAATTGAAGAATCAGATTGCACAAAAAGTGTTTGAATAAATGTACATAAGGAAATTTTTGGAAAAACAATATGAAATACTTTTAATTATTTAATTGGTAGTAGTAATCAAAATATATATGACTGAATCATAAATGAGACTAAATTCAGAGAGAATCCATTGTAAAACATTTAATGCTTGAATTGGTTCTGTGTAAACTGGGAAGAATTTATAGTTTGCATGTTAATTGTTTGACAGAATGTGTCTATGAAATTTATGGTTTAATTTACTTGGATATTATTATGTGATTTAGTATAGGAACTGGTAATATAAAAAAAAATTAATGGAATAGTTCGGGTATGAGAAAATTTTGGTATTGAACCATGTCCAAAAAAATTATTACAGTTCTGTTAATAGTAAAAAAATAATAATTTTGTCATGGGACAAACATTCCTAGATCCATAAGTCAATAGAAAGATTCTAGTCAGGGATAAAAGACAGGTGTAATTTTTCATTGGCCAAGTGTGATTTTTTTAGGGTCATTCCACCAATGGTCTATATTGATCAAGCAAGTTGAACCAAGAGAGATATGACTATTATCATAAGACAAGATGCAAGTGAAGTGATACAGGTGGTCATTCCACCAATTGAGATTTAATTTGGGTCATAGTAATATGAGATCGTGGCCATTTGGGAATGGTCCATTAACAAACCTTTAAAATCCCAAAAAAGGGGAAATCGTTGATGGGAAAATTGTTAATTAGTAAAAACAAACCATTTTAGTGTAAATAGAAGCATTCTTAGCAATTATTTTCAAGTTCCCAAAATAAAATAAAAAATGCAGTGGAACTAATGCGCGAGATTGTGTAAAATTAGACGATTTATGAAAAAACAAGGGAACTTCCATTGACCCACCCTACATTGGTTCATGGAGGAAACAAGGGGGAAAGCCCCCTTGACCCCCATTTTTTTTCATAAATCAATAAAGTTAATGTCTTATTTTAAGGGTGGTTACATGAACAATGTAAATTAGGAGAATTGTGGACTGTAAACAACTGTTATTTGTAACTCCAATATCATAACATAAGATGTCTATATTCACTATAGAGATTATCAGAAGGAGAATAAAATAAACAAGATTTCATAATAAAGAATTACATATTTTTTAGGAAATGAGCAGAAAGGAACTTGTAGGTTCCATTTGACAACAATATAAAATGGTGTTTTTTCAAACTTTAGAAATTTATGGATATATATGTATATGTATATGGTTTTTTTTATTGAATTTTAGAATTAATTGTTTTCTAACAAATGTAAGATATTGAACACATTGAAATTAAATAGTCAAAGGACAATATTTCAAAAAAATACAAAAAAATAAAATGGAAGAATGGGAGCTTCCATACAACCATGAAGATGATGTTAGAGTTCAATAAATAAGTGTAGGAAATGAAAAAATAGAAACAAATGGGATTAGAGAATGTATAAATCAACAAGAATTTGTTGCAACCATTGGAAGTATGAGGATGGGTGTACAAAGTTATATGAGAAACAATAAAAGGAGGTTTAGATCCCAAGAACTACCAAACGAACTAAATACTCAAATGGTGCAAAGTGTGAATATGCTACATAGGAAAATGAAAATAGGATCAACCTCAATTGAGGAGAAAAAAGGAAAAGAAGTCTCAAGTATGAGATCACATTAGAAATATGAACACTCTAAAAGCGTTGCTTTGGATTCATAAGAAGCATTACTCACCTCACTGTGCAATCAGGAATTCATATATATTTGAGATTTGTAGCAGCAACCCCAAAATCTCTATAGTTAGACATCATAAAATACGGCATGAGAAAGAAGCTCTACAAGGGGAACTTGGAAAATTTAAAACTCCCATATTTTATGGTGAGAAAAAAAAGGGATAAGATGCTAAATCTTGGTTGTCGGGAATAAGGAAATATCTTCAAGGACATAATTACTCCCCTAACATGGAAGGTAAGATTTCCATTTATAACTTACAGAGTGTTAGAACTAAAATTGTTCCTTGTTTTAATTTTTTATCTTCTTATCTTTTGTTTTTGTTTTTCATTATTAGTTATTTATTTTCTAATTTTTCTTGGACATTGGCTTATAAATGTTAATTCTTCCTTTTGTCTTCAATTCTTGTAATATTCCTAACCCATGCACAAAGGTTTTTTTGTGAGCGTTTCATAAAGTGAGAAATGAGAAATATTTTCCTACAGCAAATTTATTTACACCCTACATATACGAGCGTCATGGGAATCCCAAAAATCATTAAAGACTATGGTTAGTACATGTTCAGTTTCATGCATCATTTTTCATAAAAGATTAGCCATAGATTTGGTCAGGAATGGTTTTAAATCTATCGACACAAGTTCTCTACATCAGTCACTTTGAAAACAGAGAATATGGTTCATTTCACAAGGGAGACATACGACATTAAATTCTAAGATACTAAATAGTTCAAGAGGAATACAAGTTTTTTGAGAGGAACCAATATTTCATCCAAACCTAATGTATTCACCCTTTCGGAGGACAATCAAATTATTTCTAGCAATGATTTTTTGCATGCCACAACTTCTTTAGTTGTTCTTGTACCTAACAGACCTACCCATGCCACAAATTCTGAAAATATTCCTTCTGTATCAGTTTATTCACCTCAAAGAAGCAATGTTTTAACCTCTGCAAGTGTTCCAATATACTCCGATATGCAGTCAAACTCCACCAAATAGATTAACGTTGTTGTACTAGAGACCTTTCCTGAAGAAGGAAGTAAATATAACAAGTTAGAGAACAACACCATTACTGGAAGTAGTAGGATGATTCCTATCACAGAAGAGATGTCAGTGGGGTGTCATTCAAATGGCCTCGAACTACAAAGGAAAGATGAAGGTGTGGATAAATCCTACTTAAATGGTAAATCGGATGAAAGTATTAATGGGATATCCATAAACATGGATTCATATTTATATGGTCCAAATATCTTGTCTCCATCCATGACTTAAAAATATAAAGTATTGGAGAAGAATGATTATGCTGAAAAAGAAAAATAAGATGTCAAAGAAGTGGCCTATAAGAATGATAATGTTGGAATTGTAGTCCCTATTTCAGATCTGGAATAGAATTTAGCACAACAAGAAGATCCTAAGAACAACCCTTTGGGGTTAGATGGATATTTCCACAATCATTATATGGACATGGAAAAGAGTGCTTCAACATAATCTAAGGCACAAGTACTTGATAAAAGTTTACAAAGAATAAAAATTCTTACTTGGAAGAAATACTAGAGATTGGTTTTGGCACATATGGGACACTTTATCATGGAAAATGGAAGGGATCAGATGTTTCTATCAAGTGGATGAAAGTGAACTATTTTGAAGGAAGGCCATCAATGTGAGAATGTTTGATAGCATACTTATGGAAAGAGGCTTCTATTCTGGGCCAATTGCACCATTCAAATGTTGTCTCATTCTTTGTTGTTGTTCAAGATGGACCTAATGGCACCCTAGCAATTGTGACTGAATTTATGGTGAATGTATCTCCCAAGAAAGTCTTACGCAAGAAGAATAGAACTATTGACCGACAAAAAAAATGGATTTTAGATATGGATGTTGCATTTGGAAAGGAATATTTGCATGAAAAGGGTGTAGTCCACTTTGATTTGAAGTGTGCAAATATTCTAGTTAATATGAGAGATCCACATCGACGCGTTTGTAAGATTGGTGATATGGAATTGTAAAAGGTAAAACACCAAACTTTGGTCTCTAGTGGTGTGCGAGAAACATTACCATGGATGGCACCAAAGCTTTATGCAAGGGAAAAAAGGGAGATAGAACTATTTGAAGAACTAAAATTCCTGAAAGATTCCTTGTAAGAAGAGAGGCATGCTTTATCAAAAGTTGTTAAATATTGCGACAAGTTATGTGCATTGTTTGCTAAAAAATAATCTTCTTTTTAGATGGTGATTTCAGATAAGGGTGCCACAACAAGTCCTTCCAATGATCACAATGGAAATTTAGATTTGGAGAACACTCCTACAAAACATTCATGGGCATCATTAAGTAGAAGGGATAGAGATATTTCATTCATAGATAAAGGTAGAGGGTCACAAAATCAGAGCTTGAATTCATAGGCACAAATTAAGGAACTACATAATGAATTGAAGACTTGGTCAAATGATCTTCATTCAGTAGAAGAAATGTGCAAGAAACTCTCCAATGAAAATAAATTGCTTGAGCAGAAAGTTAGTCTCCTTAAAGAGGAATAAAAATGCACAGATTCAAATTGAAGACTTAACCAAGAAGAACTAATAATTGACAAACAAGGTCATAGTGCTAGAAGTAGAGCAAGTTCATCTTCTTAAAATATCTCAAGAGTTGGATGGAATCATCATGCTAGCAGAGGCAGCTTTCCAAATCTAAAGATAATCCTCGAGCTGTCAATTATTTTTTAATGAAACATTTAGATAGAATTCTAGGTCATAGTTTTAGGAGTTAATTTTCTTTTTTTTTAGAAACTCCTTCATTTTTTCAAAATGTTTGAACATATTCAATTCAAAAAATTGTGGATCTCATTTAAAAATTATTGGAATTCATCTTTGTAATATAAATAGAGGAAGTTTAGTGGTAAAAGGGAGAGGTTTTCTATGATGGACTTGGGGTTAGATCCTATTATTCTTTGTATCAGAGGCACACATGAAAAACTCTCAGTAAGTTCCTGAAGACTATTTATTCGGAATGAAAGACATTATATAAGCCATGTTTTGATCTTTTATTTTTGGTTTGAGTTTATAATGAATTTATTTACCTTTCTTATTACTTCATTTCTTTATTAATTTTTTTATCGTGATATACTTTTAAATTTGTGGGCTCAACTAAAGTTCTTTTATTGTATGCATATGGTTGATATCTATGTCTCAGACCTTTTATTCAGATCTTCATTGATTTATTTCTGATTAAGTTATTATATGCTGTTTATATTTCTTTACCCTATTTTGTACATGATTCCTATACAATCTACAAAATTTTAAAAAACATTTTCTATGTCCTAGCTTGTAGTCTATAGTCTAGGTACAATTTCTAGTACAAACATATTTTGGTGCCATTGTCTGGGATGAAAGTGAAGAATATTTTACCTGGGTATGTGTGGAAATTGAACCCAAGTGATATATCAATTACACTCACAAAATTGCTAATCAAACATGCAAAATTCACACAAAAGGAGAATGAAATTGGAGCATAACTTAATCCTGTATTGAATAAGTGTACATTATACAACCATACGAAGTAATAGGCTTCTAAAATATATAATTACATGATATGTTTGAAATTACTAGGTTGCTATTCGATTTGGCTAAAAAGAAGGCTTACTAAATCTAGTCAAATCCCCCATAGGTGCAAGAAAGACTTTCCAAATATATGAAGGTGCTCACGAATAGGATAAACAAAGTGGGAAATCTGATAAGTGATGGAAATACAACTCATTCATGATTTTTTTTGCAGAAAAGGAAGGAGGATGATGTGGGAAAAAAACAAGGCAAGTTCTCCTAGACTAGCATTTCCTTTATGCCTTAAAACTGCTTTCAGAAAAAGAAGAGTTGCACTTTTAGGAACTCGGTGAAAAATAATACTTTCTAAAATAGTTTCCAGGATGATTCCAAATTGCTCCATGACCCATTTTAGCAAGTATTGGCTTCTAGGTGCATGTGGAAGCCAACTAGCATAGAGAGGAATCTAGGAATCTAGGAATAAGACAAAAATGATTAATTAATGTCAAATATAGGTAACTATGGGTTGATTATTCTAATAGTATGATATTCATAGATTTTTTTTTCAAGGTGAACAAAATTAGTGTATTCTTTTCATAGACTAAAATTTTCACCTGTTGTTTAAGGAAAGTAGTTCTGGCTTCTAAAAAAATTGGGACTAGAGCCAATCCTGCATCCCCCTCACATCCAGAAATTTCAGACCCTAAGGAGATCTTGAGAGATGTTAGGAAAACATTAATATCTACCTCTTCTAGGAGATTTCAACATCCTTCATCTATATATGTACCAGATCAATCCCATAAATCTTCACCTTCTGCAAAGCCATAATCTGAGAAAGAAAAAGAGGAACTAAATTTGTCTTTCCTTTTCCCTATCACTCGGCATGATAGATTTCAAGTTTTCACAAATCCTTTATCATCCAAGAAAGATAAAACAACAATTTTACATTCATATATTTTTCATTAAAATATCAACTTTCACATTATACTCCTCTCATGAGTAGGATCCAACTTCATTAGCTTAATTTTAGTAGCTCATATTCTTCATCAAGCCAATCTAGCACAAAAATGGTTTCCCAACCTCCTGATTACATGGACCAAATAGTGGCTACAACGTATGCCCCGTTGGTGCTACCTCATCCTTTCATGCTCTTCTTGGGGTTTATTATCAAAAATATCTCCCTAGGTTTAATGGCTAGGGTGAGGTAACAATAGAGGAACACTGGAATGCATTTTTCAGTTATGCTGACAATCAGAACATTGAAGCTAAGGACATTTGGATGCAGATGTTCATTCAGAGCCTAGATGGAGAGGTTAGAAAATGGTTTAGAGAATTACATGTAGGATCCATAGATGGTATAGAATCATTAAAATAGGTATTTATGAAACACTCGGGGGACACTAAATACTATCTTTACTATATCACTGAATTTGGAGCTTTAAAAAGGAAGGGAAATGAATCTGTCGTATATTTTTCAAAGCATTTCAATAAGATGTATAGTAAGATACCAGCTGAAATAAATCCTTCCAAGACATCATAAAAACTCATGTATGATAATTCATTTGATTTTGAGTTTTCTTTGTTATTAAGAGAAAGAAGGTCTACAACTTTTGTTAAATATGCATGAAGCTGCATTAGAAGTTGAGTCAAATATGTTGGCATCAAGTAAACTTAAAGAACAATCAGAATACCAAGAGCAGGATAAAAAGGGAAAAAATAAATTATTCCATCAACTTATACATGAAAATCATAAGATAAAATGGATGAAATGACTAAGTTAATAAAAAAATTGTCTGCAAAAATCAATAGGCTAGAAATGGATAATAAGAATCAAAATAGACCTTTGCAAGAAGGAAATCCAAATCAATTTAGATGCCCTTTTGTTCCAATATTCTTACCTAGATAAAGAATGAAGAATGAAATTCAAAGATAAAGGAAAGATAATGAGGATCAGAGAGTTCATCCCCCTTTCCAAAATAATTTGTTGAATGAAGAGGAGGAGTTTGAGGAGTTATAATATGAATATTTAGATCCTAATATTAATCATATTGAAGAAGAGTCATCTGAAAGTTTTCTTACTAAAAATCATTATCAAAATTATGAATATTTTAATGATCTCAACTATACATCTCTAGTTGGTATATATCAAGAAGATCCAAAAAGGTATTATAATCTAAGGTTTGGTGCTAAGCAAGTTGTTCAAATTCATAAAAAGAAAGTAGCGACTCCTATCAAACAATGTCCAACCCATCATTGGAAAAGAAATAGAACCAAAGGGTTAATAAAGATAAACTCATAGAGTTGGAAGAAACTAATAAGAATAATTAGGGTTTCAATTTTGAATATGAGTTATGTAAAGTAGAGATTCTTGTCCCATTAATAGAGTTGATGAAAATACCTTCATTTAGAGGTCTTACTTACATAATGTTGAAATCACAAGATAATAAGATCCCTTCTGATATTATAAACCCACAAGATGAGCATACCACCATTATTATTGGTTTTTCCTCACCTGACAAAGTTGAAAATAAGTAATATTTCCCTCTTCCTTTCTATATTACCTTAACGGTTCATGAGAAAATGCTACACAATTGTTTTATAGACTCTAGATCTTCTCATAATATTATGACCAAAGTTGTCATGGAATCCTTAGGTCTAAGCATTACTAAAACTTATCATGACTTGTTCACTTTTGATTCAAGAGAAGATAAGTGTTTAGGTGTGATCAAAGATCTTGTTGTCAATCTTGCGTAGTTACCAATGAAGAGTGTTATTATGGATGTGTTCATTGCTGATATCTCACCTAATTCTGGTGTGCTTCTATAAATATCCTGAGAAAAAAGAGTAGGGGTACTTTACAGCTGGATTTTTCCTATTCTACTATTCCATTTTTTGGAGGAGAACATGGGAGGTTATACAGAGAAGTACAATTAGCTTATTTGGTAAGTGATAGCAAAAATCCAACAAATCATCCAATCTATGATGTGGAAGAAGGAAAAGGATCTTGTATGTTGCATTTGAGTAATAAAGATACACCTGGTGTTATGGAAGTGGAAAAAGAAGTACTAGTTCGACATAATTCTGAAAACCAGGATGAATTGTGGAAAATAGACTTTGATGATTCTTCATCTAAAGAAGGAGTAGGAGTTGGAATTGTTCTCATTTCTCTAGGAGGGGAGATTATTTGTCTAATATACAAATTCGAATTTCAGAAAACTAACAATACATTAGAATATTAAGCATTAGTACCGGGACTAAGAGTTGCAAAGGGTTTGGGAATTCAACAGATCAATGTTTTTGGCGACTCTGAATTAGTGATTCAGCAGGTGAAGAACATTTATCAAGTTAAACAAGAATTGTTGAAAGTGTACAGGAGTGAGGTATGGGACATGATAGATAATTTCTTTCTAGCATTCAATATATATTTTATTTCTAGGGTTCATAACCAAACAAAAGACTCCCTGGCCTTGGAAGCCACTTATTTCAGGATTCCAAAACAAACTCAGTTGAAATATCCTATTGAAGTTAAGTATAGACCTTCAGTTCAAGATAGCATCAAACAATGGAGGGTATTTCAAGATGATTTAGAAATAAAAAAAAGTTTTGGAACTTAATGATGAGTTATCTATTTCTTTGATTGACCAATATTGGGATGATGAGTTTGATGGTAATGTTACATACTCTGAAAATTCAATTTCTTATCATAAAATAATTCAATTGAAAGGAAAATTTATTCCAAAAGGTCTTGTTCCCCTTGAAAGATTATTTTATAAATATGATACTTTGTTGAATCCCACTATGAATTCATCGGAAGAAAATGTTTTGAATTACAATATTGGTACTGGGGATCAACCTAACATGGTTAAAGTCTCTAAAGCACTTTCAGTTGGAGAAAGAAGATGATATCTTAAGTTACTACAAGAATTTGTTGATATCTTTTCATGGTGATATGAGGTCTTGAAGACCTATGATACAAGTATAATCCAACACAAGGTTCCATTAAGTCCAAAAACTAATCCTTTTAGACAAAAATTTAGGAGAATTATTCCATCATTAATTCCAATTATAAAAAAAGAGGTGAGAAACTATTAGATGCAAAAATTATAGTGCCTCTCCGAAATTATTCTTGGGTAGCCAATTTGGTGCCAATAAGTGAGAAAAATGGTAAAATTAGGTTGTGTGTTGAATTTCATAATTTGAATAGGTCCTCCCTAAAAGATAATTATCCCCTACCTAAGATTGAACATATTTTAAAAAAGGTGGTAGGTCCTCAAATAAATTCTATGATTGATGGGTTCTTGAGCTATAGTCAGATAGCACTGCATCCATATGATATAGAGAAAACAAAATTTACTACTCCATGGGGTACTTTCGTGTACGATAAAATGCCTTTCGGTCTTATGAATGCAAGTGCAACTTTCCAAAGAGCTATGTATATATCCTTTGTTGGTAAGAAATAAACAATTGTGGTAATTTATCTAGATGATATTACAGTTTTTTCCAATTCTGATGAAGAACATCTTAAGCATATTAGACAAAGATTCTTGAAATGCAGAAAGTTTGGTTTGTCCTTAAACCCTAAAAAATCACATTTTGATGTTCATGAAGGAAAGCTTTTATGTCATTTAGTTTCAAGAGATGGAATAAAAATTGACCATGAGCGAGTCAAAGTTATTCTTAAAATCAATCTTCCAAGAAGTAAAAAAGATGTTAAGTCATTTGTTGGGAAGATAAAAATTTTGAGGTGGTTCATTCCCAAATTTGCAGAGAATATAAAGAAAATGAATTTAATGTTGAAAAAGGATCAAGAAGTGAAATGGACAGGTGAGGCTAGATATTCATTTGAAAAAATCAATCAAGCTCTAACAAAAGCTCCAGTACTGGTAATCCCATATTTTCAAAGTATTTTTGACTTTTTACTTTGCATGTAAAGATACTATAGCCCTTGTTCTTTTATAGAACAATGCAGAAGGGTTGGAATAGCCAATTTCCCTTTTCAGTAAGACATTGAGAGATTTAGAATTGAAATATAGTACATTAGAAAAATAGGCCTATGCGTTGGTTAAAGCTTTGAAATTTTTTAGAATTTACATTTTGCATTCTAAAACCATAGCATATGTACCTAATACTGAAGTCAAAGATATTTTGATACAAACTAATGGTGAAGGGAAAACAGGTCGATGGATAGAAAAAATCACGAAGTACAATGTTGAGATCATAACTACTAAACTGGTAAAAGGACATGGTTTGGAAAGACTTTTATCTGATTTGAAATGTGAAGCTTTGGGAATTCATTTGGTAGCTAATCAACCAACACAATATGAAATGCAAACAAATCAAAAAAAAGAACATGTTATGGATAAGTATTCAAGCTCTTCTTGGTATGCTGAGATAGTTTACTTTTTGTTACATTTTCAAATCCCTTCTCATTTAAGTAAAAAAGAGAGAAAATCATTAAAGTTGAAAGATACTAAATATTGTTTAGTAAATCAACAATTGCATTGGAAATATCCAGGGGGGTTTTTACTAAGATCTTTGAAAAAATAAGAGACATAGTTGGTTATTTGAAAATCACATGAAGGTCCTTGTGGGGGTGTCAAAACCCCAAATTTATCGAAAAATTTAAAATTTTGAAAATACAGAAAATATTTAATAATGCAGTCTGCTAACAGTTTAATTATTTATAATTTTTTGATTAACAGATTGGTTAATTCATAATATGAAATATTTACTCGATTAAGTTTAAGTTATAGAATAATTCTTTTTCTTTTCAGTTTATTGATTTTTTTTTCTTTGTGACAAGAAGGTTGAACTGTCTTGGATTCTGGGGCTTACTTAGCTTTTGAGCTAACGCAGAAAGTTTACCTGATCTCACAGATTTACAGGTAAGAAATATCCAGTGCTGCCTGTCAATATTCATAAAGCATGCAGATATATGCTCGTTGCAAAATAATAGCTCGGTAAAAAGAATATATGTTGTTTCAATTTCAAATGCTTCTATGAGGTAAAAACAATTAGTTTATTATTCTTTTTAAAGATGCCAAATATATATATATATATAAGAGATTATATCCTAACTGTAATTGGTGACAGTTACTACCTCTCTCTAGTTTGTAATTTATAATTTTTGTTGCAAACTAACTTCTAAGATATTAAACAATGTTTACCTAACTCATCATATGTATAATCCTTTAAACTTTCCTTACACTCAAGTTAAATATAGCGGGGTTTAAAGTTTATGGGTCTACCTAAACTATATCCATAAACAAATTCATGTCACGACATAATTTTGTTAACTCTTGTGATAAGAAAATAATGCATAGTAGTTAATAAGATTTCATGCTATTAACCTAGCTTAATAAGTTTGAAGCTTAGAGACAATTGTATCTATACTATTACAATGCTACCAATTGGTTTAATCAGTAGTGAAGAACTACAGTTCTTTTTATACATATCATGCTTGAAACAAAATTATCCATTAGTAAAGTTTATAAGGTTTGTAAGTTTTATTGTTGGCATAACCCTTGATAGAATTATAACCATTTTTCAATGTATACTCTATTTTGTATAAAATGAAAGGTCGTGGCATTTTTCCACACCCACAATGAACTAGGTTAACCTTGAAATATAGTGACCTTATCCTTTGATACTAAAGCTTTTTAATGTTTTCAGCGTACATCGCTTGGTTGACTCCGGGAGTGTAGAACCCTGTGGAACGTTTTGTCCATCAAATGATTGAATGAAAAATCATTTTATTTGATTGCATGCAGGGACTTTGTAAGTTACCCACTGCATGGTAAATTATTTGCATGTATACGTGGATTCACACGTGACCAAGCATTGTGACAATAAAAAGAGATTGTGAACCCTATCCTTTGTTATTTTCTTCGTCGTTTCCAGGCCTCCGGCCGCTCTGCTACTGCGTCTTAACCGCCATGTCGATTCTGTGTCTAGTTAGATGTTAGTCTCCCATCTTGGTTCTTACCTCTTGTACCTCGTAATATTTCCCTATAAACTGATAGAGAAGAGCTGTAATAGAGTATTCGCTGCTTACACTGTGGGTGGTTGCTTTCCTTTAGGGTTTAACCTTCACAGCTTGCTCATTGAAAGGGTTACCAGATTGTAAAAATATCTTTTTCTTTAACTTGGCATCCGGGTAATGAGAGCCATGACTCAACAACTCATGGTTTCGTTTGTCTTAGGGTTTCTAGCGTAGTGAAAACTTTAGTTGGGAAGTAGTGATAACGCGTGCTTTATTGTCTACTAGACTTTTCGCTCCCAATATTTGGCTGTCATTGGTTGTTGTTGCACTTGTGTGGCCTCTCTCTCTTCCTTATAAAGGATGAAGGGTTTGTTGATCCTGGTGTTGGTGGTGGCACTCTTGTTTGTGGGTGGCTACGTTATTTTGAAAACTAGGTAAGAAATACTACTCGTTTCTTGATTCTTTTAAATCTCTCTTAAAAATATAAATATAGATTATTAACAGCAATGTGGGTTGTCTCATAGGTGATATCCTTTTCCTCCTACACAGCCAGTGCAAAGCTTGGTCAAAACGTTGCTCACGGGTAAGCCCTGGTTATCCCATGGTAGTTCGTCCTTGTACAGTTTCTTATGGAACATTTGTTGGTTGGTCACCGTGGCCTGCACAGACCTCATGGTTTAAGTTTTTCTGGTTTAACTTGGTTCGTTGTTTTAGTTGTTGAAAAGCCCTTGCTACATGCAGGGCTTCCGGCTTAGGTCGTAACTTGTAAATTTTGATTTTACCTTTGATTTTGTGTAAAACTTGTATAGAATGATGAAAGGCCTATCAAGCCATTCTTTGTTAACTTTTAAAAGAAGAGAGGCATCAATATAGAGCTTAGACTCACTTATTTTGATACTTATATTGTAATTTTTGATACATTAGGGTATTACCCTAACTCAGCTGTGTAAAGATGTATCTACTGTTTTTAAATTATCTTTTTATTCCAATATAATACTATATTTTATTATGCTATTTCTTATATCATAAAATGGGTTATTAAGCTCGGTTAATCGAGCATGTTTATGTTCTGTTAATTTTCCTATAAGCTATTACATTTTAATTTATTCTATAAATTATTTAAATATTACCTATTTAGATAACTGTATGTTATATGTAGGAATAGTTATGTTATCTTAATTATTTTTCTCTGTCCTTATGGAATTGTAAATATTATTTTATATTTGATAACTTCAGAAAAATAAATAATCCAATTCCTTGGATTTGTACTTATGTAACTATATTGTTACATCCTTGAAGTACAGGGTTTATGTTTATTTGATATGTTATTATAATGTATTATTATATTTTATACTGTTTTATCTTGTGAGGGTTTCGACCCTGCTAATACTTTTTGTGAATGATTTGTTAATTCAAAAGAATTTTAGTTCAATCATAAGTAAATATTATTTCCATAATTATTAAATTATCCTTACACTTAGTCTATTTATAAAGTGTACGGATGATAAAATATCTTATTGTTATACTCTTATGATTTCTATGCTAAATAATTTATAAGAATCTTTCTGTATCTATATTACCCTATCTAAAATATGACATTAGAAATTATTAAGCAAATAAGGGTAATAAACAAATAACTGAATTCCTTTCTTTATAGAAATAGTAGTATTTGTTTAAATTGAATCTTTTCTTAGGAGACAGGTTAGTAACTTTAGAAATTGCAAAAGTACAGTTGGATAAGATAAGTAAATTATTTACATTATCAGTCATAAATGAAATAAACCTAGCTAACAATATTAAACCAATTAGTTTTATCTTTAGAATTAAATCAAGGTTTTCTATCCTTACTCACTATTTAGATTGCTATAGATACAATAATTATCCTCAATAGGAAAAGAAATGAACTACAGAGCTGAAAATGATTTTTTTACTTAACCTAATACTAAACATTCAACTGATCTCTTCTTTTCCTTTTGTTTTAATATAGATATAAGGATTACGGAAGTAAGTATTGTATAGAAGAATGATTCATCTACCAGAACATACTACTGTTAGTATAATGATATGACTTCTTTTCCTTTTTCTAATATTCTAACATACACAGTCTAGATCTAACACTACTTTATGTACAGAATAATATTTCTTCTGATAAACAATTATCTAATGAAATAAAACATCCCAATATTCATAGCTAACATTTTGTTTTATATTTACATCATACTTCATTCATTTAAATACACTACATGTGCTAGAGTACGATCTGGATGACTCCGGATGGGGAAAAACACAGGTAGGATTTATTTTTCATCAAGAACAGATTCAACATTAAACAAGATAAGATATTCTACACTCTAAAGTTTACATCATATCCTATACATACATCATTTGCTCACACACAGATATAACTTTAACACATAAATTAAAAGATAGCAGGACCTGTTCTTAAAGCTGGACGACAACATCAATGGGATGTCGTTCCTCCCTCCCAACTCCTGGAGAGCTCTCAAACAACGAATTCTCAGGACCCTCAAGCCTGATCTAGTCTCCTTGGCTAGAACTAGGTGGAGAAATCAACAAAGTACCAGTCCTTAGACTCAATACCAACTCTGAATGATTCTTCTCCTGGAATGAGCAGCCTCAGCTCTCTACATTGGGCACTTTTTAATAAGATTACCTAGGTCTTTTTGGGTTATTTGTCATTAATTGAGCCACCTCCTCTGATCCCACTTTCTTGGGGGATCATGACCCCAAATGTATGAAAGTTTCCACCTACAACATAGGAAGTGTTTGAGGATGCTGCCACTTGTCTTTTGCTCTCCACCTAGTTCCTCCCACCCACTTAACCAGTACACTCTTTTTTACAACTCTCCCAAGATGTTGTCTCCACTTTTATTTATTTAAAAATAAAATATTCAGAATTACATTCCACATCTTTTAACTCTACTGAGTCATCGGTTTCAACTTAGCATTAAATTTAACATAATGTCTTGGAATCAAAGCAAAATAAATAACATTATTTTACAAAATTGGGGCATGTGACATACAAACCCCCTTAGAATATAACATCGTCCTCGATGTTATTTATTCTTCATCCTCCAAAGTCCCCTTGAACAGAATTGGATATGCATCTCACATCTTACTTTCCAATTCCGAGGTGGCTTCTTCAAGACTAAGGTGCTTCCATTTCACCTTCACCTGTCCAATGGTGTGGTTCCGAAGTGGAATTTCCCTCCTCCCGAGGATACAGTCCGGTTCTACTAGAAATTCTCCTTCTGGTTCCACCTGTACAACATTCCAATTAACCACATGAGTAGCATCATGAACATATTTCTTTAAAATAGAAATGTGAAAAACATTATGTACTCTTAAGTTAGGTGGTAATGTTAATTGATAAGCTACTTGACCAATCCTAGATAGAATTTCAAATGGACCACAGTAACGAGGTGCCAATTTTGCACAACTCCCCAATCTTAGAGAGCTATTCTTGGGCCTTACCTTGATGAACACATGTTCACCTACCTGGAACTCCTTTGGAGTTCTTTTCAAGTCTGCTTGACTTTTCTACCGATCATGTGCCACTTTCAGATTTCCCTACACTTGTTTCACAATTCCCTCCATTTCTTTCAACAATTCTAGACCTAACACCAATCTATCTACTAGATTACTCCAAGAGATAGGAGTATTACATTTTCATCCATATAAAATTTCAAATGGAATGAATCTAGCTGATGTTTGATAATTATTATTATACGCAAACTCTAGTAGATGTAAATAGTCCTCCCACTTACCTGGCTGATCTTTCACATAAATTCTCAATAAATCTTCTAGTACCTGGTTTACTCTTTCAGTTTGTCCATCTATTTGAGGATGGAAGGAAGTACTGAAATTCAATGTTGTATTTAATCCTTTAAACAAGGACTTCCAAAAATTTCCTGTGAGCTTAGGATCTCTGTTTGAGATTATGACTTTTGGTACTCCATGTAATTGAAAAATATGCTTTAGAAAAATATCAGCTATATTGGCGGCCTTATAAGTAGTTTTAACAAGTATAAAATGAGCTTCCTTGCTTAAGTTATCAACCACTACCATAATAGAGTCATTCTGATTCTGATTTCTAGGCAGTCCAGTAATAAAATCTAGACTAATCACTTCCCATTTCCAGCTATGAATAGGTAAAGGCTATAGAAAACCAGCTGGGTGTTGGTGTTTGGTTTTTACCTGTTGACATTCTAAACACTTTGCAATATATTCAGCTACTTCAGTTTTCATATTTGGCCAAAATACTCTTTTCTTAGCATGGTTATAGTCTTTTGATAACCTGGGTGACCTAAATATGGTGTTTTATGGATTTCATCCAGAATTAACAGCTTAAACTTAGGTACATTAGGTACATACAGTTTATCTTTATATAGTAAAAATTCATTTTCATTTAAACTGTAACCTTTTATTAAGCTTTCTGTAGGGTTTTCCTTAGCTTTAGTTTGCAATTTCTGATAAATTTCATCTTTTTTTACCCCTTCTTTAAGCTATTCATCTAAGTCCGAAATGTAAGTGTTGATTGTTGTTGTAAAATTCAGCCTTGCGTTCCTACTTAATGCATCAACAACTCTATTTTATTTACCCTTTATATGCTTGATTTCAAAATCATACTCGCTTAAGAAAGCTAACCACCTAGTTTGTCTAGCATTTAAATTAGGATGATATAAAAGATATTTCAATCCTTTATTATCAATCATTAAAATAAATTTTCTGCCAATTAGGTGATGTCACCACATTTTTAAGGCATGTATTACAGCTGCCAGTTCCAGATCATATGTTGCGTAATTCTTTTCGTGAACTTTTAACTTTCTAGACTCGTAGGCAATAACATGCCCTTCTTGAGTCAAAACACCGCCTAAGCCATCATTACAAGCATCAGTGCACACTACGAATTCTTTATTAGGATCTGTTATTCTTAAAACAGGTGCACTAGTCAATAAAGTTTTTAACTTCTTAAAGCTTTCTTCACATTTCAGGTTCCAGTCAAACTTCTTTCCTTTCTTTTGCAAGGAGGTTATCGTATTTTCTATCCTTGAAAATCCTTCAATGAACCTCCAGTAGTAACCGGTAATTCCCATGAAAGACCTAACATCCGTCACATCTTTAGGAACCGGCCAATCTTCGATTGCCCGTATCTTTTCAGGATCTATGGAAATTCCTTCCTTGGTCACTACGTGACCTAAATACTGAATTTTATCATTAAAGAAGTCACACTTACTAAACTTTGTGAAGACTTGATGTTCTCGCAACTCTTGCAAAACAATTTTTAGGTGTTCTTTATGTTCTTCTTCAGCTTTTGAATAGATTAGGATGTCGTCGATAAAAATGATGACAAACTTATCTAAATACTTATGCATTATGTTGTTCATTAAACACATAAAGACAACTGGGGCATTAGTAAGTCCGAATGGCATTATGACAAATTCATAGTGACCATATCTTGTTCTAAAGGTTGTCTTAAAAATATCTTCATCTTTAATCCTCAGTTGATGATATCCTGACCTTAAATCTATATTCGAAAACACCGTGGCTCCACGTAGTTGATCAAACAGATCATCTATGCGGGGCAACGGATATCGATTTTTTATAGTCATCTTGTTTAGCTAACGGTAGTCTATGCATATTTGGATAGTTTCGTCTTTCTTTTTAACAAAGATGACAGGTGCCCCCTAGGGAGACACACTGGGTTGAATATACTTTTTATCAATTAACTCTTTTAATTGTGATTTTAACTCATTAAGTTCTAATATGTTCATTCAATAAGGGGCCTTTGAGCTAGGTACTGCACCCAGTACTAGCTCAATGGTGAAATCCAATTCCCTTTTCGGAGGTAATCCCAGAATTTCTTCTGGGAATACATCAACATACTCTTTTAAAACAGGGATATCTTCTATTTTTAACTTATCTGTTTTAATTTTACTTTCCTTATCTGTAATGGTTACTACGTAAGCTTTACATCCTTTTCTAACAGCTCTTTTAAGTTGTAAAGCAGAAATATGCCTTACCATAGTTTTTCTAGGAATACCCTTAACATTTACTGGTTGTTCATCACTGTTTAAGCATGTGAAAGTTTTATCGTAACAGTTTAAAATTACATTATGTTGTTCTAACCAGTCCATACCAATCAACAAATCATATGATCCAAGTGGCAAAACATTAATTTTAACAACAGTTTCAAATTTATCCATAAGTAAAGAACATTATTTCACAAAACATGTTACTTTTCTTTTAGCCCCAGTGGCTAATTGAACTAACCATGAATTGTCAAACTTATCAACTGACAACTTACATTTTTTCACTATCTGAGGTGCAATATAACTGAGACTATCTCTTGGATCAATTAAAATGGTTACAAGGGTCTGATTAATCATACCTTCTACTTCCACCATGGAAGTTTGATATTCAGCTTGTCAGTTCTCCAAAGCTGCGTTAATTCTGGGCATTCTCCTTGCTAGTTCCCCAACGGTCATCTCCTCCTGTATAGTATGAATGTTGCTAATAGTATTCTTCCGGTTTGGATAGACTGAAGCATAGTGTGGGCCATTACATTCCCAGCACTTAACAGGCTCTTTACGCTCAAAAATATTGGTAAAATTTCCATGATTATTTGCAGTTTCTTTGCCCTTAAAATTGTTTGGATTGTTGGGAGTACTATTCCTATTTCCCTAGAAATTCTTGTTGTTAGAATAGTTTTTGGTCGTATTATTCTTGAAATTCCTGTTAGGCACAAATTCCTTCTTCTTAAATTCAGACTGATTGTTATTTTTCTTAGCCTTCCAGTTGGCCAAGCCTTCTTTCTTCCGATTTTGCTCAAAAATAAAGTTAGCCTTCCTCATAGCTTCCTCTAAAGTCTTTAGGTTATCATATTCAATTCTATCTTTAATATGATATGGTAGACAGCTAAGGAATCGTTGTACTTTTGGTTTCTCATCTACTAGGTAGGGTACATACTGAAGTAGACTTAAGAATTTTCTGTTCAGATCCTTCATTGTCATTGAACCTAACTTCAATTCATAAAACTCTTTAGCTCTTTCCTCGTAATACTGGTAAGAAAGGAATTTATTTTTGAAATACTTCTTAAAGGTACTCCAATTAAATTCTTTCTCTCTTATACCCTTGACTCTCTTCAAGTCCTACCACCATATGTCAGCTTTTCCTGAGAGGTTATATATAGCCATCCTAGCCTTTAACTGGTTAGAGTAATTATATATTTGGAAGTACTTCTTCATCCTGGACAATTAGGACTCAGCTTCCTCCCCCTTCTCAGTCTCTCCATTAAAAGTTGGTGGTTTTATCTTTTTGAATTCCCCTAAAATTTCCTCATATGGTTTGTATTTTCTCTTCTTGTCATACGGATCATCATCACTACTGTCACTAGTAGTATGGTAACTATGTTGTTCACAAAACCCTTCAGGTGACGAACTACTTTCAATTTTTGCATGCCTCATCTTTTTAGATTTTCTTTGATGACTGGCATCTTCAGATTCTGAGCTTCTACCCCTTCCTTCGGTTTGAAAATTTTCCATTAGGATCTAATTCAGCTCTTCCTGAGCCCTCTGAATCCTTTCATTCTCCCTCTTTATAGAATCCATTTCATTTTTTAAATCTTTTACAGTCTGTAACAACTCTGAGGAATTTGTAGTCACATCTTCTGGTATAGGATCTTTGGGTAAATTTCTTGTTTCTGTATCTGGAGACTCCTCCTGTGCATACTCTCCCAGCCTTTCCATACCTGCCTGTTAAACATCAGAAAAAGGAAATTCTCTGTTCTTAACATAAAAAAAATATACGTTAGCATAATAATTTAATTTACTGTTCTATGAAAGCTAGTCGAGCTGCATCAAGTCCTAGTGTTTGAACCTTGTGCTCTGATACCACATGTCAAAACCCCAAATTTACCAAAAAAATTAAAATTTTGAAAATACAGAAAATATTTAATAATGCAGTGTTGGGGCGCATACTCCATGTTTGGGTAACTCCGCGGTTAATTAGAAAATTTGTAAGCGGATCTATGGGCCAAAATAGTCTTACGGGTGTCAGGGTAAGTCAAAACCCTCTTTTTTGTAATAAACCTGTGGTTTAAATCCAGGGTTTAGGGTTTTTGGGTGCCCATGGTTTAAGACCATGGTTTTGTAAAACTGCGCAGTATAAATAAGCGCTTGTGTAAAAAGGATAGGTTAGGATTTTTGATGTAAAGAAAGATAAGGCGAAGTAAGGTTGGTTTTTGTAAGGAAATGATAAGTCCTAGCTGTGTGCGTGGACGACCTCTGCAGCTGTGTGTGCAGAGGGTTTTTGTAAGAAAAGGAAGAAATATCTGCAGCTGTGTGCGCAGAAGCCTGCTGCTGTGTGCGCGGCTGTGAAGGACTGAAGGGATCTGCAGCTGAGTGCGCAAATCAACTGTGGTTTTGAGGAAAGAGGAATAAAACACAGTTTGTGGATGTAGCCCCTACACTGGGGGTGAACCATGTTATATTTGGTGTCGTGGTTTTATTGTGTTGTTTCTGCTTCTGTTATTTTCATGCATTAAACAGAATACATCTGATAACATAAGATCACTGCTAGTAATAAGCTTCGCTGTGAATTCCCCGTAGTGGGTTATGCAAGTTTAGTTTGTTTATTGTGCTGCGAAGTCATATACGAATGAATGATAAATTTACAAGTGTTGATTAATAATTGCTTTTAAAGGCTAAGGTACAGTAATACCCCTCTCTGCATGCAGAAACCTGATTCTACGGCACCCCATTGCTGTTTCGGGTGAGACTGCAACCTGCGCGCAGGTTGTTGCCGAAAGGGCCAACATGGTGGGTCTTTTGTTGGTGCGACGCATAAGAATTAACTCGGGTCTGCCCTATTGCCCAACAAATTGGTTTCGTTGCCGGTTGAACTCAGTACCTGCTCAAGAGGGGTTTACCTTGTACCACAAGGGCTATGTTCTGGAGGCCCTCTGTGAAGGACATCAGTGATTGGTTTGCTGAGATCTGTTTCCAATTCGCGCAGCAAGAGAATACGAATCTGTGTCGAAGCGCAAGTGACTTTTTACAACGGTATGTTTTTTGTGATACTTATGACATTTTCTTTGGTCGTTTCCATATAGAGTTGCACCAGTGGTTGTCTAGGTTAACAGAGAGAAGGATGAACTTTCAAGCTCGACGGATTCCTGTGTGGACCCCTGCAAGGGTCAACCTTGTGCAACATGCAAACAACGAGGTATCCCGCGCTGTCGATTTCTGGACGACGCGCACATTGGAGGCCTTCGTGACAGAGTTTGCCATTGATACAAGCACTTCTTTTAGTGAAGCTGAACGGCAGTTCTTTAAAGGGCCCCATGGTAAGTTTTTAAATTCCTTAAGCTTGAAGATTAAAATACTATTGGTTGAAAAGGGTATCTTATTATTTGAGTCAGACTGCTAGTTTAGTAGTACTAACATATGTTTGCAAGTGAGAATACTTTCGACGCGCAAAGTGGGTTGCCCCGAAGTGAGCAACGGTACAAAAGAAATTTTGAATCCTACTCTTCAGGACAGACCACCGCACTTCCCCCTGTCAGCCCTCGACAATCCGACCCCGACGGAAACCCTCCTGTTACCCCCCAGCCTCGCTTTGTTACCCCTAAAGTTCAGTCGCAGCGTGACAGGCAACCAAGTCCAAGTATACCGCCCAGAGGTCAACCTAACCCCGTAAACCCCCCCCCATCAACGACCTGCCCCCCTCCCCACCCTCCCAGACCCAACATGGCCCACCTAGCTGATGACATTAAGCTTCCCATATTCAAAGGAATGGGATCAGAAGATCCAGAACAGTTTTGGTTTTTATGTGAGGCCGTCTAGAACGCAAAGAGTATTACCGACCTGGATGTGAGAACTGCGCAGCTTATTACTTCCTTTCGCGACCAGGCTTTGACCTGGTTCATGAAATTCTCCAGTAATCAGCACCCCAATTTGGATGAAATCAAGGCCGCCATCATTAAGGAATTTAAGAAACCGAAATCAGAATCACAGAGCATCACTGAACTCAAAGAGATTCAACAGCGGCGCGGCGAATCCGTGTGGGACTTTGACCAGAGATTCAAAGTCTTATTAGACCAAGTGAGCTTCACTATTAGTCCTGCACAGCACAAGGAATGGTTTATCGCTGCGTTATTGCCGCACATCAGAACGCCGCTCATGCAACAGAAGGTTGCTGACCAGCAAGAGGCTCTGGAAATCGCAATGAAGCTAGAAACCACCCCCGTCGGAGACGATTCTGGTCTTGCTCAAATCCAAGTGCAGTTGGCAGCAATGGCCCTGGAACTTTGTGACATGAAGAAAGCTAAAACCAGTCGAGAGGAGGTCTGGTGTACGCAATGTCGGTCTGAGGGTCACGATAGGGACCAGTACCCCATGGTCAGAACCTATCTTAGCACAGGCACGCCCACGCAATTCAATGCCGGTGTCATATATTGTGATATTTACCGCACCCCTGGCCAGCATTGCCCTGAGCATTGCCCTCTTCTCCAGAGATATGTCCCAGTTCCCAAAAACCCATACTGCCAGTTTTGTAAGTCCGTTGGCCATAATGAAGAAGAATGTCGTAGCTATGACCTTATGCGAGAGCGCACCTCTGATGCCTACCGAGTCCACAATGAAGCCCAGAATAATGATGGCTATGGATACCGTGGTGGCACCTCCGGCAGAGGTGCTTTTGGTGGTCGCGGCCGTGGTGGGATGACCGGCAGAGGTAGAGGCCAGGTTGTGTGTTACAATTGTAACCAAGCTGGTCACTTGGACCGCGACTGTCGGAACCCCACTACGACATGTCGGTATTGCCGCGCAGTAGATCACGTGATTGAACAGTGCCCCCAGCTCCTTGCAAAGATACAGGAAAACAACCGTAGCCCTACTCCAAGTATTCAGTTGATTTCCGTGGAGCAAAGACCTGCCCCAGCTCTCAACGTGGTCACCCGGAGTGGAGCTACGACACATACTCAAGACTCGCCAAGGCAACCTACCAATATGTGCGCACAACAGGTCTCCAAAAAAGTCCCAGCCCTTGGCCCGGCGAAGGATCACACACCAGTCCAGGAGGCCCGGTGCGCTGATGTTGATGGCGCTGTAGACATATCTGCGCGGAAACACCAGCAGGCATCGCAGCTACAGGGGGCCTCGACGGATAAAGTAAGTACACTATCCTCTTTCTTGCAGATCTGTATGAAACTCTTGCGCAATCAGAACACTCTAAACGAGCTGCAAAAAGTTCTTGCTGTCACAGACCCTCAGAGAGGAATTGATCAGGAGAAAACTGTTAGTCGTGTCCGAAGAACGGGAAGGGAAATGAGGTTGAATGTTCAGATAGGAGAATATGATATCACTGATGTCATCCTGGATCTTGGATCAGACGTCAATGTCCTCCCTAAGCAGACGTGGGGAAAAATGGGGAAGCCTTCCCTGGTTTGGTCACCTATACAGCTACGACTAGCTAACCAGCAAAGGATTGTACCGCTAGGGAGACTTCTTAGTGTCCCAATCGACATTGATGGGGTCAGTACTCTAGTAGACTTTGAAGTTATTGAGATCATTGATGACAGCAACCCTTACCCGGCCCTGCTGGGAATTGAGTGGGCCATGGCCAATGTTGCAATCATCAACCTTAAAAGGCGACAGATGACCTTCGAAGGAAATGGCCTGCGCATTATTATACCCCTCGACCCATCCCAAGGAGAAAGATATACAGAACCAATCAGAGATGAAGGGGAGTAGGATACTCTAGATCACATCTATAACATCACAGCCACGGATGCAGATTATGTTGAGCCTAATGCTGATGGTGTAATGGATTGGCAATGTGATAGCTCCTACATGTCTGATTCAGACGATGGTCTGGAGAATTGGCAGCAACGACTGTATGAGCTACATGGCCATAGGTGCGCACAGATCACTCAGTCTCTTTGATGCATTAGTGCACAGCCTCGAGAAGTGCCTGCATAGGTTGGGATGGCAGATCCTGGAAAAATTATTCTGCCGATACCAGAACAAGTACCTCAGTCAAAAAACATCCAGCATCTGGAAATAGCAATAGACGCTACTGCAGCATGGGGGGCCGACCCTACCGAACTTTAGCTCCGTCGGAGAACCTACCAGAAAGTCGTGCGCCCCACATTTATAAGGCAAGCTCAAGAAGTGCGCAGTAAGTTCAAGGGGCAGAGCCAAGACGCTCGCATCTCAAATTTAATAGTCCTATCACAGATATTACCGGGTTGGGTCGGAGGGCACTATTGGGCCGAAGTTTCTTATTGCCCCGAGGATGCGACCATGCTTCTGCCGCAGCTCAAAAATGTCGCGAGGCCCAAAATTCGACCATTGGGAGGCAGCCATTTTGGCGGCAGCGGGATTTTAAGTGCTTTAAATGACTGTACTAAGAACCGTACCGGCAATCGCGCCCCGCATGGACAAGATTTTCATCAGATTTGGTGCCTTCAATGCACCGTCCTCCCTGATTTGATTGATGGCGTGTATAAGAAGATGCCTAAGATAGGAAAAATCGTATCCTGCATTTCTTCAAGCTTTTCGAGTGAACCCATGACCATCGAAAGCGAGATTGACGCCTTGGTCAGAGAATTCGAGCAAGAGGGTCTGATCACCTGCTCTACTTGGCCGCCTTGCATAGCTCACTGTGAAGCCACTCCCCCAGCACCACCACGGCCGATGCAGACAAGGTCTGCCAGGAAAAAGTCTAGAACTGAAATTCGCACCAAGCGCAACCAAGACCGGCCGCAGCAAACAAGGCAAACACCAGCGGCTCATCCTATGGAGCCCTCTGGTTCCGCACAGGCCCCGGCTGGGGGAAGGGAGAATATTCCGCCACCACGGCCACCATACCTACCACCTGTTCTCCCAGGCACCGCGTTACCCCGTCGGACAAAGCAGTTTACATTAGCCACACCTTCGTTACCACCAGGAGTGCAGCTGATTGGCAGTATGATAGGGAAGATTGATCGGCTTAAGTACAGTGATCATGACACCAATGACTATGGCAAGTTCCCACAGTTTGACCCAGCCGAATACTTGCACCGCGTCAAGTAACCCGACCATAAGGTCACACTACTGGAAGTGCAAACATGGGCTGCGGGTCTGGACAAAGCTGGCCTACTCAAGCTATTCAACATTCCCCATTTTGGACGCGGCATACATGTGACTGTAGTGGACAAGTAGTTACTAGCCTTGGTGCATGACAGCTATTTATGGATAGGGGACCAGCAAATTCCTATCGACGCAGCCCTCATCCATAGGATCACAAGTTTACCCATGGCAGGACCAGATCCGGGAACCGAGTTTGCATCCAAACATGATGACACAAAGCTCGCGCAAACAATGAAGGAGCGGTTTGTCCTGAAAAAAGGGAAACGGGGCTATCATACTTCCGCGATTCGGGACCAGCCCATTCGGTTTGCAGCTGAACTCTTAGCCTGCAAACTTATAAGGAAATGCAGGCCAACTGAAGTACCTGCCCCGGTTCTCAGGATTGCTATGAACTGCGCTGAGGGGTATACTTATAATTGGGCCGGCTATCTTGCGAAGGAGTTTTTGGAGGATGCCCGCGATGCGCAAGAAAAAGGTATACCTTTTCATTATTCGTGGCTTATAATCCTTATTGCATTAGTTGGGTGGAAAGAACCTACTGAAGCCCAGTTTGTCGAAATAAACCCCAGCACGCCAGGAGCAGCAAGGTATGCTTCCCTTTGGGTATCCTCGGATAAGGAAACTCAACAGCTAACGAACACTGTGTTCGTCTTCTATGCTATGAGTCTTCACTATGAGATAGTGCGAATACCTCGACTTACCAACGAAGTGTTCTCTCAATATGAAGGGGTCACGCACTTTAGTGCCGACATGCATCATGTTTTTATTCAAGCTCGTGCAGATCCTCAACGACAATGTTTCAAATTACCATATGTAGTAACCGAACCAGATATCCGGCGGGTCGTTCAGCAATGGCTGGCCGAATGGCTGAAAGATTTAGGAAAAAAACCCTCTATTCCGGTTCCTCCAGCTACCAATATTGGCGCAGGTACTAGTCAGGCGCAGCAGCAAAGCCCATTGGAAGATAGCGAAGACCAAAGTGATTCACAGATAAATGACAATGGCCAGGGTGGAGATAGTGAACAGAATGAGCAGGATGAACAGGATGAGGAGTCGGTCAAGACCATAACAGATCCTACCCCACCAACGAAGCGCAAGTCACCAGAAGTAGCCGAGGTAACCAAGCCACAGTCCCGAAAAAAGGTAAAGGCATCAAAGGATAAAGATATCGAGGAGGAAGCCACTATCACGATGGATGCACTGGAGCATGCTCTCGAACAGTCTACGACAGCGCTTACTAAAAAATGGTCCGAATTCGCGAAACTACATCTTTCCAGCCTCGCAGCTATCGCAAACAGGGTATCGGAGTTAAAAGAGCTAATCGCAAAATCAGTGCCCAATACTGCGACAAGCAGCACTATGGCACCCACGCAGCAGGACATTAGGCAATGGCCACTTAGGGATCCCCAGGGACAGGTATCCAGTGCAACTCTGATGTAGCCTGACATCGATTCTCAACCCCAGACAAATATAACTGCGGAGCTTGATTATACAAAGATACCTATGTCAGAGTTGCACCTCCGTCAGCTCGCGATTACAAAGGAGATCCATACCCGAACTCAAGTGTCACAAATCCAACTGGAAGACTTCATCAAGCAAAACAAAACTTTCACCGCACGCCTAGAAGAGATCGCACAACATAAGAAAGAGGCTGAACAGACAACAACTACGCTAATGCAAGCATTGGATGAGGCATGTCGGAGTCTTTCTGACTCCGACATACAGGAAACAGAGGAACCAAAGCAGAAGATTGCTAAGATGAAAGATTATGCCCAGCAGTCCCGCAGTGACCTGGAAAGGATGAATATAGAACATCAGCAACAGATTGTAGAACTTCAACTGCGCATTCCCCCTGAGACTCCACCAGAGGTCCGAGAACAGCGCCAGTAGGATATCAAGGCTTCAGCAACAAAAATATCAGACAACATGGCTAGTGTCACAAAACTAATGGAAGACAGCATAGAAGCATGGGAAAACCTACAGGACCATCCAGATGTACGGAAGATTTAGGAAACCATCAAGTCGCACCAGGATGAGTTAGATGCAGTCCGAATAGAAATGAAGACGCTGCCACCTATGCAGAAGATGGCTAAAGTAAAGTGCAGCAAGGAACTTCAACAGGAAATCGAGTCTTGCAGGACGCAGGTGACGATGCTGGAAAATGTGTTACAGCCTCTGGTTGATGAAGCATTAGAATTGACCAATACTGCGGAGAGCCAGCTCAAAATTTTGAAGACCTATGACACTTTTGCGCAGGAAAAGGCTGACACAGACTCTTCTTCAGTATTACAGGAGCTGGTGGAAAAGGAGAAATCCGCTGATGAGATACTGCATAGTCTCACCAGTCGCTTCCAGGCCCTAGCACAGAAGATTCGCCCACCAGAGTCCTCGCAGAGTGTCCCGGGACGGGCCACTAGTGAGTCTTAGGGGCCTGTTGGGGCGCATACTCCATGTTTGGGTAACTCCGCGGTTAATTAGAAAATTTGTAAGCAGAGCTATGGGCCAAAATAGTCTTAGGGGTGTCAGGGTAAGTCAAAACCCTCTTTTTTGTAATAAACCTGTGGTTTAAATCCAGGGTTTAGGGTTTTTGGGTGCCCATGGTTTAAGACCATGGTTTTGTAAAACTGCGCAGTATAAATAAGCGCTTGTGTAAAAAGGATAGGTTAGGCTTTTTGATGTAAAGAAAGATAAGGCGAAGTAAGGTTGGTTTTTGTAAGGAAAGGATAAGTCCCAGCTGTGTGCGTGGACGACCTCTGCAGCTATGTGAGCAGAGGGTTTTTGTAAGAAAAGGAAGAAAGATCTGCAGCTGTGTGCGCAGAAGCCTGCTGCTATGTGTGCGGCTGTGAAGGACTGAAGGGATCTGCAGCTGAGTGCGCAGATCAACTGTGGTTTTGAGGAAAGAGGAATAAAACAAAGTTTGTGGACGTAGCCCCTACACTGGGGGTGAACCACGTTATATTTGGTGTCATGGTTTTATTGTGTTGTTTCTGCTTTTGTTATTTTCATGCATTAAACTGAATACATCTGATAACATAAGATCACTGCTAGTAATAAGCTTCGCTGTGAATTCCCCGTAGTGGGTTATGCAAGTTTAGTTTGTTTATTGTGCTGTGAAGTCATATACGAATGAATGATAAATTTACAAGTGTTGATTAATAATTGCTTTTAAAGGCTAAGGTACAGTAATACCCCTCTCTGCATGCAGAAACGTGATTCTGCGGCACCCCATTGCTGTTTCGGGTGAGACTGCAACCTGCGCGCAGGTTGTTGCCGAAAGGGCCAACACGTTGGGTATTTTGTTGGTGCGACGCATAAGAATTAACTCGGGTCTGCCCTATTGCCCAACATGCAGTCTGCTAACAGTTATAATTATTTATAAGTTATTTGATTAACAGATTGGTTAATTCATAATCTGAATTATTTTTTCAATTAAGTTTAACTTATAGAATAATTCTTTTTCTTTTCAGTTTATTGATTTGTTTTTATTTGTGACAAGAAGGTGGAACTATCTTGGATTCTGGGGCTTACTTAGCTTTTGAGCTAACACAGAAAGTTTACATGATCTCACAGATTTACAGGTAAGAAAGATCCAGTGCCTCCTGTCAATATTCATAAAGCATGTAGATATATGTTCATTGCAAAATAATAGCTCGGTAAAAAGAATATATGCTGTTTCAATTTCAAATGCTTCTATGAGGTAAAAACAATTAGTTTATTATTCTTTTTAAAGATGCCAAAGATATATATATATATATATAAGAGATTATGTCCTAACTGTAATTGGTGACAGTTGTTACCTCTTTCTAGTTTGTAATTTATAATTTTTTTTGCAAACTAACTTCTAAGATATTAAACAATGTTTACCTAACTCATCATGTGTATAATCCTTTAAACTTTCCTTACACTCAGGTTAAAGATAGCGGGGTTTAAAGTTTATGGGTCTACCTAAACTATATCCATAAAAAAATTCACGTCACGACATAATTTTGTTAACTCTTTTGATAAGAAAATAATGCATAGTAGTTAATAAGATTTCATGCTATTAACCTAGATTAAAAAGTTTGAAGCTTACAAACAATTGTATCTATACTATTACAATGCTACCAATTGGTTTAATCAATAGCGAATAACTACAGTTCTTTTTATACATATCATGCTTGGAATAAAATTATCCATTTTCATTATTTCAATCATCAAAAGTTTATTGACAAGCCTAAATGAAATAATAAGGAACTATATGGCTCAGAACCATAGTTTGCAAACATAATAGTTTAAAAGGTACTTGTATGGCACATCGAGGATATGGTCTAGTATGAAAATTGAATTGACATTAGTAAAGTTTATAAGGTTTGTAAATTTTATTGTTGGCACAACCCTTGATAGAATTATAACCGTTTTTCAATGTATACTCTATTTTGTATAAGGTGAAAGGTCATGGCATTTGTCCACACCCACAATGAACTAGGTTAACCTTGAAATATAGTGACCTAATCCTTTGATACTAAAGCTTTTTAATGTTTGCAGCGTACATTGCTTGGTTGACTTTGGGAGTGTATAACCTTATGGAACATTGTGTCCATCAAATGATTGAATTAAAAATCATTTTATTTGATTGCATGCAGGGACTTTGTAAGTTACCCACTGCATGGTAAATTATTTGCATGTATACGTGGATTCACCATGACCAAGCGTTGTGAAAATAAAACGAGACTGTGAACCCTATCCTTTGTTATTTTCTCAGTCATTTTCGGGCCTCTGGCTGCTCTGCTACTGCGTCTTGAATTCCATGTAGATTATGTGCCTGGTTAGATGTTAGTCTCCCATCTTGGTTCTTGCCTATTGTACCTCATAAGCTTTCCCTGTAAACTGATAGGGAAGAGCTGTAATAGAGTATTTGTTTCTTGCACTGTGGGTGGTTTCTTTCCTTTAGGGTTTAACCTTCACGGCTTGCTCATTGAAAGGGTTACCAGACTATAAAAATATCTTTTTCTTTAACCTGGCATCAGGGTAATGAGAGCCGTGACTCAACAAATCGTGGTCTGGTTTGTCTTAGGGTTTCTAGTGGAGTGAAAACTTCAGTTGGGAAGTAGTGACAGCACATGCTTTATTGTGCTGTCATTGGTTGTTGTTGTGCTTGGGTGGCCTCTCTCTCTTCCTCATAAAGGATGAAGGGTTTGTTGATCCTGGTGTTGGTGGTGGCACTCCTGTTTGTGGGTGGCTACGTTACTTTGAAAACCAAGTAAGAAATACTACTCGTTTCTCTGTTCTTTTAAATATCTGTTAAAAATATAAATATAGATTATTAACAGCAATGTGGGTTGTCTCACACGTGATAGCCTTGTCCTCCTACGCATTCAGTGCAAAGCTTGGTCAAAAACTTACTCATGGGTAAGCCCTAGTTATCCCATGGCAGTTCATCCTTGTACAGTTCCTTATGGAACATTTGTTGGTTGGTCACCATGGGCTGCAAAGGCCCTCGTGGTTTAATTTTTTCTGGGTTAACTTGGTTCGTTGTTTTAGTTGTTGAAAAACCCTTGCTACATGTAGGGCTTCTGGCTTAGGCCGTAACTTGTAAATTTTGATTTTTCCTTTGGTATTCTGTAAAACTTGTATAGAATGATGGAAGGCCTTTCAAGCCATTCTCTGTTAACTTTTAAAATCAGAGAGGCATCAATATAGAGCTTAGACTCACTTATTTTGATACTTCTATTGTAATTTTTGATACATTAGGGTTCTACCCTAACTCAGCTGTGTAAAGATGTATCTACTATTTTTAAATTATATTTTTATTACAATATAATACTATAGTTTATTCTGCTATTTCTTATATCGTAAAATGGGTTATTAAGCTCAGTTAATCGAGCATGTTTATGTTCTGTTAATTTTCCTATAAGCTATTACATTTTAATTTATTCTGTAAATTATTTAAATATTACATGTTTAGATAACTGTATGTTATATGTAGGAATCGTTATGTTATCTTAATTTTTTTTCTCTGTCCTTATGGAATTGTAAATATTATTTTATATTTGATAACTTCAGAAAAATAAATAATCCAATGCTTTGGATTTGTACTTATGTAACTATATTGTTACATCCTTGAAGTACAGGGTTTATGTTTATTTAATATGTTATTATAATGTATTATTATATTTTATACTATTTTATCTTGTGAGGGTTTCGACCTTGTTAATACTTTTTGTGAATGATTTGTTAATTCAAAAGAATTTTAGTTTACTCATAAGTAAATATCTTATTGTTATACTCTTATGATTTCTATGCTAAATAATTTATAAGAATCTTTCTGTATCTATATTACCCTATCTAAAATATGACATTAGAAATTATTAAGCAAATAAGGGTAATAAACAAATAACTGAATTCCTTTCTTTATAGAAATAGTAGTATTTGTTTAAATTGAATCTTTTCTTAGGAGACATGTTAGTAACTTTAGAAATTGCAAAAGTACAGTTGGCTAAGATAAGTAAATTATTTACATTATCAGTCATAAATGAAATAAACCTAGCTAACAATCTTAAACCAATTAGTTTTATCTTTAGAATTAAATCAATGTTTTCTATCCTAACTTACAGTTTAGATTGCTATAGATACAATAGTTATCCTTAACAGGAAAAGAAATGAACTACAGAGCTGAAAAGGCTTTTTTTACTTAACCTAATACTAAACATTCAACTTCTCTCTTCTTTTCCTTTTGTTTCAATATAGATATAAGGATTACGGAAGTAAGTACTGTATAGAAGAATGATTCATCTACCAGGACATACTACGGTTAGTATAATGATATGACTTCTTTTCCTTTTTCTAATATTCTAACATACACAGTCTAGATCTAACACTAATCTATGTACAGAATAATATTTCTTCTGATAAACAATTACATAATGAAAGAAAACATTCCAATATTCATAGCTAACATTTTGTTTTATATTTACATCATACTTCATTCATTTAAATACACTACCTGTGCTAGAGTACGATTTGGATTACTCCATATGGGGAAAAACACAGGTAGGATTTATTTTTCATCAAGAACAGATTCAACATTAAACAAGCTAAGATATTCTACACTCTAAATTTTACATCATATCCTATACATACATCATTTTATCACACACAGATATAACTTTAACACAGAAATTAAAATATAGCAGATCCTGTTCTTAAAGCTGGATGATAACAGCAATGGGAGGGCGTTCCTCCCTACCAACTCCTAGAGAGCTCTCAAGCAGCGAATTCTCAGGACCCTCGAGCCTGCTCTAGTCTCCTTGGATGGAACTAGGTGGAGCAATCAACAAAGTACCAATCCTTAGACTCAATACCAACTCTGAATGATTCTTCTCCTGCAATGAGCAGCCTCAACTCTCTACATTGGGCACTTTTTAATAAGATTGTCTAGGTCTTTTTGGGTTAGTTGTCATTAATTGAGCCACCTACTCTAATCCCACTTTCTTGGGGGATGATGACCCCAAATGTAGGGAATTTTCCACCTGCAACATAGGAAGTGTTTGAGGATGCTGCCACTTGTCTTTTGCTCTCCACCTAGTTCCTTCCACCCACTTGACCAATACACTCGTTTTAACAGCTCTCCCAAGCTATTGTCTCCACTTTTATTTATTTAAAAATAAAATATTCAGAATTACATTCCACATCTTTTGACTCTGCTGAGTCATCAGTTTCAACTTAGCATTAAATTTAACATAATGTCTTGGAATGAAATCAAAACAAATAACATTATTTTACAAAATTGGGGCATGTGATAGGGGGTGATAGATATTGGAAAGATACAACTTTTAAAATTTTAAGATCTGGATACTATTGTCCTTCTTTATTTTAAAATGTTTATAAACAATTCCTAGCTTGCATTAAGTGTCAAAAATTTGTTGGAAAACAAATACTTCATGTTGGCAATATGGTAGTGTTCAAGTTGTCATTGATGGCAACTAGATAATGTGAGCAGAACAACAAACAGAGCTATGGATAACATAAGCAAATATGGCCTTATGTTCATGTTTAAGGGGACTTTTAAAAAGCTCAATGGATGCATGCCAGTAGGGATGTGTTGATATTTTAGTGATGTATGATGGCTCGGTAATATATGTTGAGTAGTGATGTGTGAATAAGATCACCATGAACTATCATAAATTTGTTATGAACTGGTGAATACCTCGTGGAGCTATCCATTATGTAGATGCCTTATCTGACATGTTTTTTGAAGTCTGCATTGGAGTAAAAATGTGCATTCTTGAATACTGTCATTTGAAGAATAAAATGATGAAGTATGAAGCGACTAGGAGGGAAAAAACAGAGCTACACATTGTTGCAGATAAAGACTCAGCAGCCGTTAGATCAAAAAATAAATGGTGGAACGAAACTCCACAGATCGGAGATGTAAGTTAGAATTATGTTTTTGTATTTTTGGAGTCCTTTAAAAAGTGAAACTTTGAAGGGCTGAGATTGACACAAGGAAATATCCACGGCGTTGAAACATTATGTTTGTTGAACATGCCTGGATGAAGAAACTTTTTCAAATCATGGAATAAGTTAATTGATGGAAATATTGGGTGGTTGAGAAAGGAGCAGAGATAGATCTACGACCATGGATAATTTCGTAGATTGAACTAGTGCGAAAAAAGTCAGGATTTCAATTCATGGAAAGTGGTAGAGGCTACAAATATCGATGGTTATGAAAAGAGATCGGGTTGATCAATGTACAAGGTGAATTCCGTGTTCTGAAGATGCTCGCTCAATCATAAGTGAAAGAATTAGTGAAATGTTAAATTTTTCAAGTTTGGACGGTTTCGATGAAGACATATTATAAATAAATGGTGCGAAAGTGTTGAGATGTTAAAGATGTGGAATTACATATGGTTGACAAATGGCATATGTGACAGATGTGTCGCTGAGGTGAGCAGGTGTTAGGGTGAGAGGTCAGTCGTGAAATATGATGGTCGTGGTTGATCACCAAAGGGATCGAAGACCCATATTATATTCCACAGATGAACATACATGAGTATTAAACTATCTCTGTGGACATGGAAAAATATTAAGGCCCGCCCTATAGGAATTTTGGGTCCAGGCCTTCACCGTAACCCCCACACAAGTTGTTTGGCAAAATAAGCTTTGAACCATTGGATCAATTGCGTGAGCAAGATCAACGGTGGAGAAAATCGTAGTGGTATTTTTAGAAAAGGCCATGGATTTGGAGACACTGACAAAGTTAAAGTGAATGCCAGTTTCAGTGGAAATAAAATACACAGGCTTACGAATGAAGAGGCACAAAACAGAGTTTAAATGTTTTTTATATTAACTAAACAATATTTGAAGAGGTGCGATCAACATGATAGAGCCTGTCTAAGAAAGGATGTGTTTACTTAGTATGAAGAGGCATGACCGTTTGGAAGAAGTGATTGTGATATTTAATGAAGATTCCAAATAAGAGAGAAGTGTCTCAGTTGTCTAGTTTGAAGACTGAGTCCAAATTTACTGTGTCACATATGTTCTTATTTGTGTGCATGGTTCATCATATTTGAGGGTAGAAGGGTGGAGCTAGGGAAGGTTGGTGCTTGCTGGGGAGTGGCTGCTTCCTTGTCAATTTATTGACTAAATATGGGTGTGGTTGCATCAATAGGAAAGGGAAGCATTAGCAGAAAGAGAACAAGCTTACAGGGATAAGGTAAAAGAGAAGTTCAATAAGAGAATTAAAGAAGATACTTTTCTCCTTGGAGACATGGTACTTAAATGGTATGCACGAAGGGATCAGAAAGGTCAACATGGTAAGTTTGATAATTTATGGTTAGGACCATTCAAAATTTCTAAAATTATCTGAAATAATACTTTTGTATTGCAAAACTTGTAAGGTGAGTAACTTTCAACACTAGTTAATGGTGGTTCCTTAAACATTTCTACATGTTCTGAAGAAATAAATAATTTCATTCATTGTATATATCAGTGTGACTCCATCCCAATGGAAGTAGATGTTAGTTTTAAATTTCAGCTTCAAAAAATAACATGATGGTTGCAGTTCAGACTTCAGAAAGGCACTAATCTGCATGAACTTGGAACCTCAAAAGGAGGATTCCATCCCCCAGTCGAAGCCATATTTTAGAACTGAAATTCTTCATTGTTTTAATTTTTTTCCTTATCTTTTATTTTTATTTTTCATTATTAGTTATTTCTTTTTTAATTTTTCTTGGAAATTGGCTTGTAAATGTTAATTCTTCTTTTTGTCTTCAATTCTTATAATATTCCTAACCCATGCACAAAGGTTTTTTGTGAGTGTTTCATAAAGTGAGAAATGATAAAATAATTTTTGGAAGCAAAGTTATTTACACCCTACATATAAGGGCATTGTGGGAATCCCGAAAATCATAAAATACTATGGTCAGTACAGGTTCAGTGTCATGCATCATTTTTCATAAAATATTGGTCTGAGATTTGGTCAGGAATGGTGTTACATCTGTCAACACAAGTTCTCTACATCAGTCACATTGAAAACAGAAAATATGGTTCATTTCACAAGGGAGGCCAATGACATTAAATTCCCAAATACTAAATCGTTCAAGAGGAATACAATTTTTCTAAGAGGAACCAATATTTCATGCGAACCTAATGTATTCACCCTTCTGAAGGACAATCAAATTCTTTCTAGCAATGATTTTTTGCATCTCATAACTTCTTCAGTTCTTGTATGTGAAAGACTTACCCATGCCACAACTTCTAAAAAATTTCTTTTTGTATGATTTTCTTCACCTCAAAGAAACAATGTTGTAACCTATGCAACTGTTCCAATATACGATCAAACTCCACCAAATAACTTTAATGTTGTTGTACCAAATACATTGTGTTCATAACCTGAATAAAAAAGTAAACATAATGAGTTAGATAACAATTCCATTATTGGAAGTGGCAGGGTGATGCCTATCATAGAAGAGCTTTCAGTGGGGTATAGCTCAAATGGCCTTGAACTAAAAACGAAAGATGAAGGTGTGGATAAAACCTTCTTAAATGGTAAAGCAGATGAAAGTATTAATGGGATATTCATAAACATTGATTCATATTTATATGGTCCAAATATCTTGTCTCCATCCATGACTTCAAAATATAAAGTATTAGACAAGAATGATTCTTCTAGAAAAGAAAAAGAAGAGGAAAAAGAAGTGGCTTATGAGAATGATAATGTTGGAGTTGTAGTCCCTATTTCATATCTAGAAGAAAATTTATCACAGCAAGAAGTTCCTGAGAACAACCCTTTGGGTTTAGACGAAGATGTCCAAAATCATTCGATGGACATGGAAACGAGTGTTTTAGCATAAGCTAAGGCACAAGCACTAGATAAAGGTTTACAGAAAATAAAAAATGTTAACTTAAAAGAAATACGAGAGCTTGGTTCTAGAACATATTGGATATTTTATCATGGAAAATGGAAGGGATCATATGTTGCTATCAAGCGGATCAAAGTGAGTTGTTTTGAAGGAAGGTCATCAGAGCGATAACGTTTGATAGAAGAATTCTGGAAAGAGGCTTATATTCTAAGCCAACTGCATCATCCAAATGTTGTCTCATTCTATGGTGGTGTTCAAGATGGAACTAATGGTACCCTAGCACTTGTGACTGAATTTATGGTTAATGGATCTCTCAAGCAAATTTTATGCAAGAAGGATAGAACTATTGACCAATGAAGAAGATAGATTTTAGCTATGGATGTTGCACTTGGCATGGAGTATCTACATGAAAAGGGTGTAGTCCACTTCGATTTGAAGTGTGAAAATATTTTGGTTAATATGAGAGATCCACATTAACCAACTTGTAATATTGGTGATATGGGATTGTCAAAGGTAAACCAACAAACTTTGGTCTCTGGTTGTGTGCAATGAACATTACCATGGATGGAACTAGAGCGTCATGCAAGGGAAAAAAGGGATATAGAACTTGTTGAAGAACTGGAAGGCCTAAAACATTCCTTGCAACTAGAGAGGCATGATTTATCAGAAGTTGTTAAAGATCATGACAAGTTCCATGCATTGTTTGCTGAAAAAAAATCTGCTTTTTAGATAGTGATTTTAGATAAGGGTGCCACAACCACAGGGGATTCACCTTATTAAGAAATACCTTATCACGTTCATTCATAAAGGGGGGAGGGGTTTAATTGTGAAAAATAAGGTCAATATATTGTAGGTATTGGGGGGCGGGGAATAGGGTTGGGGGGTTTATAGGTATTGGGGGGTGTAAAAAATGGGTTTCTAGTAAAAATAAGGAATATATTATAAAAATAGGGTTTTTTTTATTGTAAATACGTATTGGGAGGGGGTCCCAAAAAAATTATTTTTGTAAGTAATTATCAATATCTAGTGAAATTAGGGGTATTCTTTAATATCCCATGAACGAAGGAACTATGACATGGTTTGACTAAGTGAAGACCCTGTTCCCACAACAAGTCCTGCCAATGACCAAAATGGAAATTTAGATTTGGAGAATGCTCCTACAAAAGCTTCATGGGAGTCATTAAGTAGAAGGGATAGAGATCTTTCATTCATGGACAAAGGAAGAGGGTCACAAAATCAAAACTTGAATTCACTTGAACAAATTAAGGAACTACAGAATGAGTTGAAGAATTAGTCAAACGAACTTCATTCAGCAGAATAAATGTGCAAGAAAATATCGAATGAAAATAAATTGCTTGAGAAGAATGTTATATTTTTATTGTTTAATCAAAATGATCTAGGATATTATCTGAAAGAATAACATGCACAACACTAATCACAAGAGACAAAAGAAACAAAGAACTTTCCTCAAGGAAACCATAAAGAATAAAACCCTCAACTTCCTTAGAGATAGAATGAGTACCAATAGCAAAAGTAAAACCCAAAGACACAAATATGATCTCTGCCAACTATTCTCTCTCTTACTTGTGCGAGCTACTGCTCTCTCACTGATGGGATACTGTTGAGTGAGTGTATGTTTTAAATAGAGAGTCTCACTCTCTATTTATACTTGTTTTCCACTTGAGTTTTACTCTTACAGGGACGACCTAACTAGGAGAGTCTAATAACCCTGATATGACTCAACTGTGGGGACTATTTCCCTGACTTACAATGGAGGGTTAACCTCAACTCAATTGTGGGGATTATTCCCCTGATTTACAATGGAGGGTTAACCTCAATGACTCTACACGAATTTATTATATTAATGACTCTCCCGATTGAAGGAACAAAAATCTTCATCGGGGTATAATGAAATACAATAAGAAATATACAAGTGAATACATTCCAAAGTTACAAATACATCAACACTCCCTCTTAAGTAGGAAGGTATTCTCTTGACATAGTTAATCAACACAAGTATTTGTTGCTGCCTTTTCACACACCTGGGTCACGTGGCAGAAATATTCAAGCCACTTGGTGTGTCCTTGGAGGAAATTATCGAGTCAAGGCTGTCACCTTGTTCTTGACTCCTCCGTTTAGGCTCAACTCCTAACGAAGCCAAGGGGGGTAGACCCTATTAAGTTACTAAGGAGAGTTACTTAGTGTGATGATGTTAAACTGTATCAGTTACTTAGGAGTTTGAATACTTTAACTATAGACAATTAAAGATGACGAGACACAAAAATAAACACACAAAAGCACAGAGCTGATACACAATGTAAATATGAAGCAAAAATGACGAGTGCCTTAAAATGGAGTCAAATCAATAATATCGATGTGCTTGCATGTGCTTGGAGTGAATGTTTTGTGATTGCATCTTGGTATGTTTTAAGTTAAATGTGAAGTATGAGTTGATTAAATTAGGCAAAGGGGGACTCCAGATATAACTGAGAGTACTTGGAGTATGTCCAAAACTAAACCTTTACGGCTACCAGCAAGGAATATGTGGGCTGAAATGGAGTCTCTGGGGCTATTGTTCATAATGCACCTGTTAGGGTGTGATAGAGATCGATGCCCCGAGGTCACTTTTCAGTAAGTTCCCGCTTCCTTTGGGTATTTTGCCACCGTAAAGGTTTGATCTAGGTGTTGGATTTTCACCTGATGGTTTGTCAGTTGGGGAGAGTGAGTCCTAATTACTAGTCACCCAAGTGATTTTGATACAGCTTGACTGATCGGACGAACCACATCCAAGTGCAGAGCATACACACTGGAGTCTTGTCAATTTTAGTACGTTTTAAACTGGATGTTCTTGTTTAAAAGAAAAGCCTCCAAGAACCTCTTTCGATCCAAGTGGATATCAATTGGGGAATCGAGGAGGGGTTAATTTTAAAGTTTCTGATAAACAAATAATACAAAATAGAAAACAGATACACAGTTCAAGTTTCTTAATTAATCCTACCACGAATCTCTTTCCCCTTTCGGGTCAATCGAGAAATCGTGGGGTAAGTATTACGATTACTTTGAAATGTAATATATGGAGTATGATATTAATAATGAACTAAATTATACTATCCTGTAGATTAGATCAATGCTATTAAAAAAGAAATAAACAGAAATCGACGAAAAAGGCACCGACACAAATCCCCCCATGGGGGATGGGGAATGGGCTCGAAAGAGCCTATTCCAAAAATGACTTTATTTATTAATGGTTAAAATATCAGAGGACTGATATATCAGAAAATTCTTGGTCCTTATATAGGCTGAAACCAATATTTTACAACTTTGGTAAAAAATTGAGTTTTTTGGTGAAAAGGGAGACCCCTGGGGGGATTTGAACGCTCTCGAGGCCACTTCGAACAGCAGATTCCTTTACCTTCTGTCAGGCCTGCTAAAATACAGTGAGCATGTTAGAATAAAAATTTCCCAAAATAAATTTAAGAGTACCTTTGGATCAGCTTACCTTATCTCAAAGAAATTGAAGTTAAAACTAGCTAAACATGCGGAAAAGGAACCAAGGAAAGCAATCTTTCCTTGGGATCTTGGCTTTCTGTTTGTGCAGCCAATTAAAATGCACTGATATTTCATAATGTTAAATTTTATAATAGAGAAAGGAAATCTAATGCATGTGATCTACAAGTTTTCTTTAAAATTCATGCAAAAAGGACGATTTCCCTACAGCTAGATCTAGAATTCTTATGAAACCTTTTTAAGTGGAAGATCTAGGTTATGAGCTATGAAATATCATATATATGTATATTTTACTTTGATGAAACAGATCCAAATGAAATCACAGCTATGAACTGAACCAAGTAACCAGGTAAAGTGTTGATTTTGAGGGAGGAAGAAGAGGAGAAAAGTGCTGGTTTCCTTGAAGATCCGTAGTAGAGCTTTCAGGTGGAATGTCAAGGGACTATGATTTTGAAATGTTTTGAGGAGAATGAAGAAGCAAACTATATCAGCATCCTCTCCAAAGTATGAACCTGCAACTTAGCTGAAATCAAAGAACTTGCCAAGAAACTTGTGAGATCCGATTAGTACATACAAAGAGATTCAAGATAACATGCATATAAGCTTATAGGACATGCTAAATCTAGATCTCTAAACATGCATCCAAGGAGAGTGATAGTCAATAAACTTATTGAACAACACCTTTCCTATCAAGATTCTAATAAGCTAATTACCAATCTTAACCACAGATCTACAAGAAATTAGCAAAAAATGACCACAGATACAGGTCACCTCAGTAAAACAATGGCAATAATCATCCACACATGCAATGCCACCACACCGTATTGCCTCCAAAGCTTTTCTTTATTTCAAATGAAGAATTACAGAGTTACAATAGCAGCAGCACCTCAATCCCAATTCTAACTAGCTTGGAATAGGAGGCTATGCTTGGATATATACAAAATACAAGAGATCCATCCCAGGGGAGGTGCAAATCCTCATGGAATCAAGTGAAATCAACTAATGGAGAGTTCATCAATGCCCGATCTGTGTCTAATTGAGCCAGATCTGAGTCTCACTGAGTACAACTGTCAATCGAAGAGCTGATCTGACTGACACCTCAACATGTTCACTGAAGCATCCACCAAAACTCACCCAGATGAGCCAAAACGTGTTGAGGAGAGAGGGAGGGATAAATTCCCCATAAAGGATGCTCAAGATCAACTCTGGATCTGATTTGATCACCTCCTTGAGTCAAGGATTTGTCAGATCCAGTCAATCTGCTTCAGATCTGACCGATTTCAATCAAATCGGCTGAGAATCCACTAATTTATTGATTTTGGATTTGCTCCATTATTCATCAATTTATTAATTAAAATAATGAATAATTGATTTTTGGGACTTTCTGACCTGAGTGATGGAAGATCACTCAAAACTTAGGAAATAGTGGGTCCATGGGTTTACATGGTGCTCTTAGCTTGAAAATGAGCACCTACATGACTGAAACCGATTATTTGGCCCACTTTTATTACAAAATCATTTTTTCCAATTAAACTATTAAAAAATAGCCTAAGTTTTGGAAAAATTAAAATTTAATAAAAAACACTGAAAAAACTAAAAAATTGAAAAATTGAAAAACACCTAGGGGGACTTAGACATGTTCATATGACTCAAAATGATGTCTAGCATGTCTATACATTGACACATAGACTCTAATAACCTCAATAGGCCTAAATGCCAAGCCAACCACCCCAACTTTGGAGGTATGGAGTGAAAAACTCAGAAATTATGAGTCGTTTATTCAACAACCAATAGTAACCAAGGGAAAAAATACCCTGGGCTGATCAGATTGACAAATGAAGTCTAAGAGACCGAGTCTTTTACAGACACTATCATGCTAGAACATTTATTACAATTCCCCCATGGGGTTTGAACATGTGATATGATACAACAAGCACTTCCCAGAAGTACTTCCAAAGGTCTTTTTGAAGTCCGAACAAGTTAACCCTGTCCGGTTCACCGGGCTCACTTGATAAAAACCACTAAGTACAACTTAGGTGGTAACATTCTGGCTCCGACTGTGGGACATGTGCTCGATCTGGTCTTTAAGGCAAGGAGAGGATATGAGAACACCAGAATCTCTAGTTTATATAGCCTACAAAAACATCTCAACTTTACAAGAAAAACCTCAGCAACACAAGTTTTATGAAAAACCAAATGAACCATTAAGATGATTTATTTAAACAAAATATATGTAACTAACTAAAAGAAGCAAAGTTTTATTATAGCTAAGTATAAAATAGAAATGCAGAAAGTAAATGCTCTCTTTCAAAGAGCTTATTTTCCTACTCTAAGCATGATATAAAAAGGGTTAAGTGTAATAAAAAATCCAATGTAACCACCTAAGCATTTTATTAACATAAAAAAAAATTTCCTTGTCTTTGGTTACCAGCCAAAGTAAGGATACCTTATTTAGAAGATGCAAACCTGCGTGATGATTCAGAATGGGTGGGATGGATGGGAGATCATAAGTATGAACAATGTCATAAAAATTCTTCCCAAACTTGTATGTACTCATGCAGGCTGCTTTTATCCATGACTGGATAGGACTGATATACCAATCAGAACGACGAGGTAGGCTGGCTACATCATCATACTAATCATTGGGACTTATCAAATGATAACTCGTTGCAAAAACCCCAAGTAGCTCCAAATCATAAGGAACCTCTATATGTGAAAAAGATGGTTGAGACTGACATTCCACTAACTGCATCACATATGACTTTCCACAATACTGTTTCTCATTGTCCTCATTCTTGATACCCTTGTGCGGCTCTACATGGTATGAATTTGAATGATCACATGAAAATTCTGAATGCTTCTCTTCCATACTAAGGTTTTCCTAGGCATTTAGATCCATGCTCCCCTCTATGGATATATCATAGATTGGAATTCCACATATTTTTGAATAGACACTCCCATTGTTGGACATATCATGGATGGGATTCTCCATAAGATTTTCACAAGTTGGTTTATCTATGAAATTCCAATAGTCATCACTCCCATCCATGTCGTATGTGGGGGAATCTTCATCCATGGCATCATGCTCCTACCTATCCATGTCCTCCTTGTATTCATAACAATCTTCTTTAGATAAAATGTTACAAGGAAATAAACTTTCCAAACCTTCATCAATATGTGGAGAACAAGGTCTACTGTCACCACACACCATATTGATCTTATCATAAGTTTCTTTACCGACTTATGTTATGATATCATGAAGAGGATCTTCAACATTATCTTTAATCAAGGAAACCTTTTGGACATACTCAATGGGATCACTTGGTATGTGTTGCTCAGTGGATTTCTCTATAGGGATTTCTAAAAAAGTATCAACATTGAAACACACTTGAGAATACACCAAATCTTCATTGTCTTCAGCTATGGTGACATGAGAAGAGTCTTCAACACTGTGTTCCATTATGGGCTCCTCCTGAAGCTCTTCAATATGATCATTTTGGATTTTCCCTTCCTCGGAATCTTGTTGTGCATTGGTAGATACCTCATTTTCTTTAAGAAGACGCTTAATTTATTCATTTCTTAAATAATTTCTAGGATGCTTTTTTTATGGGAGTATCATCGACTTCCTCTTTACTCAAATTTTCAAGAAGTGATTCCAAGTCTTCAATACTTTGTATCATGGAAAAAGGTCCATCATATGCTTCCGTGTGATACTCTGTCCCAGATAGGTAGAAGGTACAGATCTTTTCAAGGAACTTTTTTAAACCATTGATACTACCCCTACCATCATGCCACTGCTCTAAAAACATCCAAAGGAAGCTTGGAAAATAAGTTATACATTTATCAGGAAGGCCTTGATAGAACCAATAATCAGCCTCACCCCGAAAAGTACTAGCAAACATTTCCATCATATGGTCTTCATAAAGAATATTGAAGTCAACAATCAACTGAAGGAAATATTTGACATGCCAGATGGTCGAGTCACCATAATCTCCATGAAATGGTGGAAGCCAGTTATATGCATCCCCCAAACCATCACAATAGTTAGGAAAACCGGGGATGTTTGGGAAATCGATAGGTTGAAACATTAAGGTTAACTGGGCACCATATTTCTCCCTTAATTTCTCCAAAATAGTATCCATTTGAAAACCTTGTACTGACAAGGTGGAGCTGTCAAGTGATGAGCTTTAAAAGTTTTAACATGTTGCATGGGCTCATCTACACACAACAAAACTTCACAAGTTTATGAGAAAATAGGGTTTTATCCCTTCAATGGAGTCGCCATGTGAAACAGAAAAATAAGCATTTATAAATCTTTTCACAAAAAATATTTCTTTGCTTTTCTTTGTAAAAATAAAACTCGAAAAAAGGTCAGTGGAGTCGCCAGATGAAAATTAAAGATCTACTCTAAGCATTCATCAAACAAAGCAAAAACAAAAAGGAAGAAAACAAAAGTCATACTCGGGAATAAAAATATTTATGCCCGGCAACGGTGCCAAAAAGTGTTTCCACCTTTTCACACACCTGGGTCACGTGGAAGAAATCTTCAAGCCACTCGGTGTGTCCTTGGGGGCAAGTCTCTAGTCAAGGATATCACCTTGTTCTTGACTCCTCCTTTTAGGGTCAACTCCTAACGAAGCCAAGGGGGGTAGACCCTATTAAGTTACTAAGGAGATTTAATTAGTGTGATGATGTTAAACTATATCAGTTACTTAGGAGTTTGAATACTTTAACTATAGACAATTAAAGATGACGAGATATGAAAATAAACACACGAAAGCACAGAGCTGATACACAATGTAAATATGAAGCAAAAATGACCAGTGCCTTAAAATGGAGTCAAATCAATAAGATCGATGTGCTTGCATGTGCTTGGAGTGAATGTTTTGCGATTGCATCTTGGTATGTTTTAAGTTAAATGTGAAGAATGAGTTGATTAAATTAGGCAAAGGGGGACTCCAGATATACCCGAGAGTACTTGGAGTATGTCCAAAACTAAACCTTTACGGCTACCCGCAAGGAATATGTGGGCTGAAATGGAGTCTCTGGGGCTATTGTTGGTAATGCACCCATTAGGGTGTGATAGAGATCGGCGCCCCCAGTTCACTTTTCAGTAAGTTCCTGCTTCCTTTGGGTATTTTTCCACCGTAAAGGTTTGATCTAGGTGTTGGATTTTCACTTGATGGTTTGTCAGTTGGGGAGAGTGAGTCCTAATTACTAGTCACCCAAGTGCTTTTGATACAGCTTTACTAATCGGACAAACCACAGCCAAGTGCAGAGCATACGCACTGGAGTCTTGTCAATTTTAGTACGTTTTAAACTGGATGTTCTTGTTTAAAAGAAAAGCCTCCAAGAACCTCTTTCGATCCAAGTGGATCTCAATTGGGGAATCGAGGAGGGGTTAATTTTAAATTTTCTGATAAACAAATAATATAAAATAGAAAATAGATACACAGTTCAAGTTTCTTAATTAATCCTACCACGAATCTCTTTCCCCTTTCGGGTTAATCGGGAAATCGTGGGGTAAGTATTACGATTACTTTGAAATGTAAGATATGGAGTATGATATTAATAATGAAATAAAGTATACTACCCTGCAGATTAGATCAATTCTAGTAAAAAATAAATAAACAGAAATCGACAAAAAAGGCACCGACACAAATCCCCCCAAGGGGGATGGGGAATGGGCTCGAAAGAGACTATTCCAAAGATGACTTTATTTATTAATGGTTACAATATTATAGGACTTATATATCAGAAAAATTTTGGTCCTTATATAGGATGAAACCAATATTTTACAACTTTCGGAAAAAATTGAGTTTTTTGGTGAAAAGGGAGACCCCTGGGGGGATTTGAACGCTCCCGAGGCCACTTCGAACAGAAGCTTCCTTTCCCTTCTGTCAGGAATGATAAAATATAGCTAGCATGTTATAATAAAAAATTCCCAAAATCACTTTAAGAGTACCTTTGGATCAGCCTACCTTATCTCAAAGAAATTGAAGTTAAAACTAGCTAAACAGGAGGAAAAGGAACCAAGGAAAGCAATATTTCCTTGGGATCTTGTATTGATGTTTGTGCAGCCAATTAAAATGCATTGATATTGCATAATTTTAAATTTTATAACAGCGAAAGGAAATCTAATGCATGTGATCTACAAGTTTTCCTTAAAATTCATGCAAAAAGGATGATTTCCCTACAGCTAGATCTAGAATGCTTATGAAACCTTTTTAAGTGCAAGATATAGGTTATGAGCTATGAAATATCAGATCTATGTATATTTTACTTTGATGAAACAGATACAAATGAAATCACAGCTATGAACTGAACCAAGTAACCGGGTAAAGTGTTGATTTTGAGGGAGGAAGAAGAGGAGAAAAGTGCTGGTTTCCTTCAAGATCCACAGTAGAGATTTTAGGTGGAATGTAGAGGGACTATGATTTTGAAATGTTTTGAGTATATTGAATAAGCAAACTAGATCAGCATCCTCTCAAAAGTATGAACCTGCAACTTAGCTGAAATCAAAGAACTTGCCAAGAAACTTGTGAGATCCGATTAGTACATACAAAGAGACTCAAGATAACATGCATATAAGCTTATAGGACATGCTAAATCTATATATCTAAACATGCATCCAAGGAGAGTGACAGTCAATAAACTTATTGAACAACACCTTTCCTATCAAGATATTAATAAGCTAATTACCAATCTTAACCACAGATCTACAAGAAATTAGCAAAAAATGACCACAGATACAGGTTACCTCAGTAAAACAATGGAAATAATTATCCACACATGCAATGGCACCACACTGTATTGCCTCCAAAGCTTTTATTTATTTAAAATGAAGAATTACAGAGTTACAATAGCAGCAGCACCTCAATCCCAATTCTAACTAGCTTGGAAGAGGAGGCTGTTCCTGGATATATACAAAATATAGGAGATCCAGCCCAGGGGGGGTGCAAATCCTCTGGAATCAAGTGAAATCAACTGATGCAGAGTTCATCAATGCCCGATCTGTGTCTAATTGAGCCAGATCTGAGTCTCACTGAGTACAACTGTCAATCGAAGAGCTGATCTGACTGACACCTCAACCTGTTCACTGAAGCATCCACCAAAACTCACCCAGATGAGCCAAAACGTGTTGAGGAGAGAGGGAGGGAGAAATTCCCCATAAAGGATGCTCAAGATCAACTCTGGATCTGATTTGATGACCTCCTTCAGTCAAGGATGTGTTAGATCCAGTCAATCTGCGTCAGATCTAACTGATTTCAATCAAATCGGCTGAGAATCCACTAATTTATTGATTTTTGGATTTGCTCCATTATTCATCAATTTATTAATTAAAATAATGAATAATTGATTTTTGGGGCTTTCTGACTTGAGTGATGGAAGATCACTCAAAAATTAGGAAATAGTGGGTCCATGGGTTTACATGGTGCTCTTAGCTTGAAAATGAGCACCTACCTAACTGAAACCGATTATTTGGCCCACTTTTATTACAAAATCAATTTTTCCAATTAAACTATTAAAAAATAGTTTAATTGGAAAAATTAAAATTTAATAAAAAACACTGAAAAAACTAAAAAATTGAAAAATTGAAAAACACCTAGGGGGACTTAGACATGTTCATATGACTCAAAAATGATGTCTATCATGTCTATACATTGACACATAGACTCTAATAACCTCAATATGCCTAAATGCCAAGCCAACCACCCCAACTTTGGAGGTATGGAGTGAAAAACTCAGAAATTATCAGTCGTTTATTCAACAACCAATAATAACCAAGGGAAAAAACACCCTGGGATGATCAGATTGACAAATGAAGTCTAAGATACCGAGTCTTTTACAGAAACTATCATGCTAGAAAATTTATTACAATTTCCCCATGGGGTATGAACATGTGATATGATACAACAAGCACTTCCCAGAAGTACTTCCAAAGGTCTTTTTGAAGTCTGAACAAGTTAACCCTTTCGGGTTCACCGGGCTCACTTGATAAAAACCACTAAGTACAACTTAGGTGGTAACAGTATTCAACACTGGATCATCATCAAAGCTGGATCATCATCACTGATCTCGATATCTTGAGAAAATGGTGCTATCTCTAAATTCTACTCGTCATAGAAATTTCTACAGAGCCATCCCTTTTTCATTCCGGATGTAGGTCTTGGAACTTATATCCGACCATGGGAGTCCCAACCTACCACCATGTCAAAAATTCCTAGCACTTATATCTGATCATGGGAGGCCCAACACTTACATCCACCATCATGGTAGGAAACACCATCTACCATAAGGGGAAAGGATATGCACTTATATCCACTGGCATGGTAGGACACACCATCTGCCATCTAGGGAAAGGCTCTGCACTTACATCCACCGGCATGGTAGGACACACCATCTACCATCTGGGGAAATTCTCTACACTTACATCCACCAGAATGGTAGGATACACCATCTACCATCCGGGGAAAGGATCTGCACTTACATCCATTGACATAATAGTACACACCATCTACCATCCGAGGAAAGGATCTGCACTTACATCCACCGACATGGTAGGACACACCATCTACCATCCAAGGAAAGGATCCATGCTTACATATGACCATGGAAGGTATAGCCTTCCACCATGTCAGAAAGGATCTCATATTTATCACTTCCCCTTGGAAGATACCTCGATCTAAAGAACACCAAGCTTCTCTCTAAAGTATTTAAACTTCACTCTGGCCATTTCTAGAATAGAATCACATCAGGGTTGATTACATCCAAGGATAACCTACGAGCTTCACTAGGATTGATTACATTTGAGGAAAATCTTATATGATTGATTATGTCTGAGAAACCTACAAGCTTCGTAGGGATTTTATGCTCAGACAACCTGTCTCACTGGCTATACTAGAACTCATCACTCTCTCTTTTGAGAGATCTTGATTTGGATCATATACTGGAGCTTCACTGCTCCTCTCTCACAAATAGATGAGCAAGTGGAAACATATTTTTCCTTGGCTATTCTCAACGCCATGTAGGAGTCCATCCTACCAAACCCATAGCCCATACTGGATCTCAAACTAAAGAGGCATTCCAAGGTTCTCTTTTTCTTAGTGATGCTACCAATATGAATCAACATAGCCATGGAGGTTAGTCTTCTAATTCGTATCATACTTGATCCCACACTCAACTGTACCCTTCAAGTACCTCATTGCATGTTTTTCAACTAGATGAGCATGTCTAGGATCCGTCAGGAACATCAATGAAAAAAACATCTGACGATACACCGTGGCATCAACCGTCTCTGATGAAGCATCACTCAATAGCTTCAGGTTCGATGCCATAGGTGTGGCCATGGAATTGCATTCCCTCATGTATAACCTCTTTACGATCTCCACTGCATACTTCCCTTGTCCAAGGGAGATTCCATCTGCACTCTACCACACCTCAATGCCTAGAAAGTAGTGCATCATACCTAATTCCTTCATCTCGAACTCAGCAGCAAGTCTCCTTCTTGCATATTTAAAGAGTTCCTATTTTCCTGTCAAGAACAAGTAATTGACATATAACATGAGCATCACTGGTCTTCCTCCTTCAACCTTGAAGTAAAGTTTGGAAATCACTTTACTCTTAGTAAATCCTAGAGCCATCAGTAATCCGTCCATCTTGTCGTACCATATCGAACCTCAGGATCTTCTACAGTCACTCCCTCTGAAGTGGAGCATCATTCTCCCTCTACATTTCATACTCTATGTATTGAAACATTGTCTACTAGAGTGACAAGTAGGTTCCTCTGCTACTAATATTCTATGTATCCAACTAGGGTCACTGGATACCAAGATCCTCTATCCTGAACCTTTTCAAAAGTTCTTCTCGCACCCATCTGTGAGCTTGTCATCCTCTATAGGATTTCATCTTCAACCTTGTAGCAAAGGTTAAGATCTTCATTAATCTAGGTGATCTTCAAGCTCCTCATGTATGTATTATTCCATGGGTGCCTTCTGATCTCGTACAAGGCATTATTTAATTTGCACACATGAATCTGGTTTTCATGTGTCTCAACTCCCATTGGCTGCAAATGTCTCTTCATAGTCTATGCCTTCTTTTTATCAGAAGCCTAGTGTTATGAATCTTTCCTTTTATCCCACAACGTTTCCATCTACTACATGTTGTATCTTGTAGATCCATATGGAAGACACTACGGACTTCCCTTCAGGTCTTAATATCGCATCCTAGACATGATTCTTCTTGAACTGGTACTCTCCTTCCCTTTCTTCTTGGCTACTTCTTCATAGCTGGAAGGCTCTGCATCAATTATGTCACTCAACAGTGTCACGCAACTCTAGTGTGTTTGAGGCCTCTTGATTTCCTTGGAAGTATTTTCATACTATTCTTCATCTACCATTCTCTTTATATTCTTCTAAATATCTTTCTTTTGCTATGAAATCTTCTTGGTTCATCTTCATGTATGCTTATTGGAGTGAATCTTGAACTGTCATCACTTGCTCTTCAGAACAAGTCTCATCCTTCTTTTCTTGTAGATCATTGTACACGATCTTTCCTACAAATCAAATGCATCAGTTGTATGGTTAGAAAATTTTCATGAGGAATAATCATAATGGAAAATTCTTATGCATTAATATATAATCATGCAACTATTTTAGCCAAAAAAACATTCATCCATATCGCATGGAAACTTTCTAGATTCCTTCCATCTCTACCATCACATCATTGAGATTGTGCACTAATCCCAATATGTCAGCAAAACGGTTTCATTCTAGATAAGTAGGAATGGAGTGTTGTATAGAACCATGGACTACTTACCCATCACATGCATATTAGTAGTATATTTTCATTGATTCAGACATTCTATCATGCATAATACATTTCAAACCTAAACAATGTCATATAAACAACTGGATATGTAGGAAAAGACAATTCAAATACTTATATTTATCTATTTCCTAGGTGGACTCCTTCTTGATCCTTCTTCTTCATCATCTTCTGTATTCATGAAATCATCAGTTCTTATCCAAATGCTAAGATGGATAAGAGGTTCTTCAAGAATTGAGTCCTTCATATTCCTCATCGCTTGAGGGATTTTCTTTGAATTGTAAGAGCTTGATCTTCAGTTGCTCCCATCTTCTCTTCTCTTATTATGAGTCAAGCTTCTTCCTGTGTGCACTCTTCCTAGAGTCTGTTGAAGGTAATTACTTCCTTCTGGCACACATTCCTTGAATGAATGAATCCCATGATCTTGGGAGGCCATTCAAGGTGGTTATAACAATATCTTATTCTTCTTCGTTTGCTTCATCATAGAGTCGAACACTTCCTCTTAGTGTCACAAGAGGGATGAGATGATCTTTAATAGAATTTGTAATGATTCTCTTGGATCTATCCTTAGCCTCATGTCCCTCTGGTTCTTGGAACTTCCTTAATGAAACACTGATCTAAGTAAATTTATTCAAGGATCACAGAGTTCCTCTACTTCCATACTTGGAAGTTTTCAACTTAACCAAGCTTTTATCAATCAACCAAACTGAAGCAATGGGTTTGAATTTATCTTTTATATACTTATGGATGACCTGCTTAGTAAGTTGAGGCCAATGGTGACCTGTGAGAGAAATTCAACCCCATGGGTGACCTAAACCTCGCCACAAAAGCACCCCATTTGGGAAATTAGGCAAGTAGGACCATGTGGAATTGTTTCCAATTCCAAATCATCCTTCACAATTAGAAATTGCACCCTCTCTTAGTAAAAAACTGCCTCTTTTGAGTTATGATAGCTTCCTGCTTTTCCTGGTTCATAAGGAAACTCTTTCTTTCCTTAAAAAACTTACCTGCTTTTCTCTTACATCTTTTCTAAGCTCCATAAGAGGAAACTGTGCCCTCCCCTTTCAAATACTTTCCTACTTTTACCTCTGTCTACTTTTTCTACTTTTAGGAAACTTCCTTTTATTCTCTTACTTGCTTTTTTCATGGACTTTCTTATTTTTACCAAGGAAATTTAACTAGATTTCCCCAATGCACCCTCCTGACATGGCTGCCTTAATTCCACATCATTATTGTGCATAATAAATAAAATTAAATACATGCCTTAGAACAATTATTAGTAAAAATTTATCCTGGGAGGAATAATTAATAACAACTTGAGCCCCTAGGAACTTAGCATTGTCAACACTTTTAATGGTTAATTTGAGGGAACATGACAGTCCTCCGCTCCCAAATCTGCTTGTCCTCAAGCAGAAGCACCACAGAGTGTTGCAAATTTTTCCACCATGTTTTTGCTACACCACTTTGATCATAGCCATTTTTATGATGCCACTTCCTTTAGCAAAATTTCCAACTCAGTTAAAGTAACTGAGTAGAATTCCTGGATCCCACTACCTTTTTTGCAAGGACTCAAATTTCTCCACCACCTTTTGAACTCTGTCATTCCTAAGAATTCCTGGATCCCATGGTTTTATCTACCTCCTTCCACCCATCAATAAAAAAAACAAAATTTTATCATTGTAGAAGAGGAAAATGAGGTTATGAAAATCATACCACCATACTGGGAGCTCATCTCTCCCCATGCCAAACTGAACATTTTTTAAACTCTCCCAGTAGACATGGAATTCCTTAATACGAGACCAAATCATCTTCATCCTCTCTAAAGTATGAAAATCCATGTGCAAGCTAGCACTGGAACTCACGTCACTGTTGTTATGAATACACTGGAGGTTATCCCGTGCCCCTCCATGTATACTAAAATCATCATATAGCATCCATACATGCTCATTCCATTGCTCATACAATTTCTTTGATGTTTCCAATGTATCTCCATTGATGCAAGCAAGATTTTTACCCTCTAGTGCACACATCTCAATCATGTGTCTAGCCACCCAATCAATGGACGGACAAAATTTCATGCTAAATGATTCAGGTGGGAATAATTCAGATACTACTAATGCACTTTTCAAACCACATGGTTTGACCATCAATACCTCAACTGGAAGAGTGAAAGTATCACGCTCCTCTTGTGGCATCAACAGAAAAAATCCTTTCACCCAATTTTCATCCCCACATGATGTGGTTGAAATAGAAGTGTGGGATGAAGAATTGTGAGCCAAATCCCTACAATGCTCATCAATCAAGATAATGGATCCACAAATTCCTCCATTATTTTTTTGAGTGACAGTGTGATCATGTGCCTCCTCCAAAATTGTACAACATTTTCCTAGAGGCAACTCATAATCTCTTAGGAACCATGCAAGTGCTTGATCTTCATATTGCTTGACCTCAAACTCCTCAAGCACATGCAAATTGGAATGCAAATCATGTGCATGTGTATGTAAGGTATATAAAAGATGAAAAATAAGTCTTTGTTGCTGTTCACATGTCAAGACAATGTCAGTCACAACAAAAGAATTATTGCAGAAATAAAAAAATTCCCTCCCAAGGTCTTCATTCCCAATATGTCTCTATGGAACTCAACAGGTGCTCCCCTCTTCATCCAATGGTTCAACTCTCTGCCATTGATCCAAGGGTGAAAAAATCCATCAATTGAACCACACATTGAAAGTATGTGTAGATCTAATGCCTTCTTTTCAAAAGTGGCTGCACACATGCATTTCCTGCTGCTTGCAAATCATAGAAAAATCAGCAATATTAAAAACAATTTTCTTGCAAAAAGACATAATTTTTTTACCTTCCATATGTTCCTCTTCAGTGATTCCTCTACCCAAACATCTAGTGGATGAATCAGAGATATTTATTGCTGATTTATATGATCTATAATGATCCATCTCTTCTGCAATAGGATCTATCTCCCATGGGGACAAATCATGATACCCCTATTGTGCATGTGACACAAACCAAAACAATTTCTTCACCCACTATTCATTCCCCACTGGTGTTTTTGAATCTAGGACATGTGGGAAATAACTATGAACCTTCTTTGCATGTTTGAAACCTTCAATAATCATACTTATGGCTGAAATTTTTTCATTATTGGCTGGCCCAAATTGGTTCTCTCCTCCCACTCTTCCATGGGAGAGTGTCTGTCTTCAAGGAACAACTCAAGTTTCCTTGGAAATAAATCAAGTGCTTGGTTCTCATAAAATTGTTCTGCACACTCTTTAAGCACATACCAAATAGAATGTTCCTCATGGCACACCCAATCATGAGGTTCCTCCATGCCATTTACCAAAAAGGGATGACTTTCAAGAAAGATTGAGGATCCAGTCAATTCTTTCCACTCTTGTTGGAATTATTCTATCTTCATTTGTGATTCTAAGAGGGCACTTTGAGTGTATCTCAAAGAATATTGGGTGGTCAACAAATCGCCTTTGAGCTTGTAGTTCTCTTCTTCATATATGCAAATACTTTCTTCGTCATGCAATGATGCTTCCCTCAATAACTCAACAAGCTCAAACATGACATTTTTATCTGAAAGCAATTGTGAGAAATTACCTTTGATTGTGGACATTGCTTTCTGGATATTCTCCATGGCTTCAAAGGAAGATTGGTCTTCCATTAAAGAAGCTTCCCAACACATATTTGACACTGAAGCATGAGTTTCATGGAGAATTTGTAGGGCCTCTTGGATCTTCTGTTCATCCATCTTCGATGACCCTGCAAGAAGATGAGGTTCTTGTAGATGTTCCTCCTCTTCATTTTCCATCACCGGATCAATTTCATGTAGTGCACTCAAGGTTTTGAAATCTGATCCATATGTTGTTTCTGAAATATATTCATATTTTAAGTCCCCCAAAACATAATTTTGGCTGCAACTTAAGTGCTCATTCATCCTTGGTGCACCAGAAAGATATTCTCTCAAAGTTTCATCCTTCATACTGCATTCATTTTTACACCGGAATTCTGAACCTCATCACTAGGGGGCTCAACCATTCTGAACTCTTCAATGGAAGTGGCTGCCATGTCAGACTTACAAAATGACACATACAAATCAGAATTTACTAACTCGCCATGTTTTATGTTCTCCTCCTTATGTGGTGGAATTATGATGGCTTGTTCACCCACCCATTTCTCTGCTTCACACCCTACTGAGATGTGCTCAATTTTTGCTCCCTTGTGAGGCACAAGTGGTGACTGTAAATCTGAATTGTTTTTCTCTTTTGGATCAGATCCAAAATATATCTTTCCATAATCAATCTTCCCCATCTCTTCTGCACTTATCTTGAAATCAACCACAAAGAAATTTGAAGTCATTTCACCTTCCATGTTACCAACAACTAGCTGTTGGACTGCTAGATCTTTAGTTGTGCATGGATATTGTCCATCTCCTTTTGATGAATGATTTTGTGACTCATCATCCTCATGGGTGCTGCAAATAGGCTGATCTCTCTTTGGGTAAAACCCAAATAATCTCTCAAAGAAACCATGTACAGATGGCTCTAATGAATCTTCACTTTTGGTCCTCTTTTCTTTTCCTTTACTTTTAGAAGTGAAACAACTTAGTTCCTTCCTTGATGGACTATTGGTATTCAAAGAACCTACAAGTGTTAATGTTTTTGAAAACATATGCTCTCCATATTTATTTCCTTCATGCTGAGAGACACTACTACTCCCTTTTCCATGTTTGCTTGCCCACTGCTTGGCAAGGAATTCTCTAGTCTCTTGATCTGACTGAATGATTCTTTGAGATACATATTTCATCCCTTTAAACGTTATTTGCTTCAAAAGTTTTAAATATTCTCTATCATAAAATTTTGAATGCTCTCCTTCCTCAAACAACTCAAATTCTAAATCTTCCATGACTGGAACTAATTCCACAACTGCAACTTGAAGATATTGCTAAGCTACTTTTCTTCCCCTGAGAGTTACTTTCCATAGGCTGAGCCAAAGAAAGTAATCTGATACCACTATAATGTCATAATTCTGGTGTATAGACCTGAACACTCTGTTAGTTATTTAATTTAAATTAAATATTTTGAATTTGAATTACTCCACAAAAAACCTTCTTGGAGTGGGCAAATTGGGGAATTCTTCCAGGAAATTTTACAGGAAAGGAAGTGATCAGTGGGAAGAAATAAAAGAAAGTTAAAACATTTAAATTCCTATTCCATAACACATTTATATCTGGTTCCATTTAGGTTTCATAATCCGCACCACGGAAACCTACTTCCACACTTATGGACAGCCAAACTGTGAAACTAGGAAGAGTAGTTTAGCTTGTTTCAACCAGGAGATTATGGAAAATTGCAGAGGGTTGTTATATAATTAATATAACATAAATAAAATTTAAAAACAACTTTCACAATTTCTTGGTTTTTCTGATCATTTTTGGATGAATTTGAGTTTTTTCAGCAGTTTTGACCAAGGGAAACCCTGCGCAAAGGAGGATCCAAAAAAGTGGTATTATTCCAATGAAAAATGGTTTTGTATTTGGGTATGTGGATTTGGGTATTTAAGTGATCCATAGGAACTGACAGGGCTCATTTTGAGTTTACAAAACTCATTTTATATCAGATTTAGCAAAACTAGTCACTAAAAGCTAGTAATCTAGCTAGGGTCTAAAGAAAGTAGTTAAATCAAGTGAAATCGGTTTCTGTAAAACATGAGAATTATAAAATAGGTAAATGTAAGTTTTATGAACATGTAAAACCACTTAAATCAGTTCTCCATTATGACATATTTTTTATAGCACTCATATTTGTTCATTTTCCCCCATACATTGAGAAAGTAGGCCCTTTTAGGGAAAACTGAGACAATATTCTTTATGGGTATGGATATTTAGACCTGATAAATATAATTTTCAGAATATTATGAACCTACAGAACAAAAATTACATCATGGACTGACCATTACAATGATGCTCCAAAAATGAGGGGCAGGAGGCCCAGATCATGACCAGCAAGGGCCTGTGAGCATAGGTGAAGCATGAGGTTCACTAGAGATCGAACTAAAATTGATGGAGGCTGAAAATAACTCTAATTATGCTTCAATTTCTGTAATATATCTCTCCACACATACAATGGAAGAGAAGGGGATGGAAGGAGAGGGGAATGGAAGGTCGGGGCTCATCTCCCAGTAGTCTAAGGCACAACACTCAGAAGTAATGCTCACATAAGCATTGAGAAATAAAATAATCAATCAAACTGAAGAAATGGGATTGAATTTTTATTTTATATACTTATGGATAACCTTCTTAGTAAGTTGAGTCCAATGGTGAACTGTGAGAGCAAGTCAACCCCATGGGTGACCTAACCCTAGCCAGAAAAGCAACCCATTTGGGAAATTAGGCAAGTAGGACCATGTAGAATTGTTTTCAATTCCAAATCATCCTTCACAATTAGAAAATACACCCTCCCTTAGTCAAAAATTGCCTCTTGTGAGTTACGACAGCTTTCTACTTTTCTTGGGTCATAAGGAAACTCTTTCTTTCCTTTAAAAACTTTCATGCTTTTCTCTTACAGCTTTTCTAAGCTCCATAAGGGGAAACTGCACCCTCCCCTTTGAAATATTTTCCTACTTTTACATCTGTCTGCTTTTTCTGCTTTTAGGAAACTTCCCTTTATTCTCTTACTTGCTTTTGTCATGGACTTTCTTATTTTTACCAAGGAAAGTTGACTAGATTTCCCCAATGCACCCTCCTGACATGGAAGCATTAATTCCACATCATTATTGTGCATAGTAAATAAAATTGCTGAAATACAATTAAATACATGCCTTAGAACAATTATTAGTAAAAATTTATCCTAGGAGGAATAATTAATAACAACTTGAGCCCATAGGAACTTAGCATGGTCAACACTTTTAATGGTCAATTTGATGGAACATGACAGATGATCTTTAACAAAATATGCAATGATTCTCTTGGCTCTATCCTTAGCCTCATCTCCCTCTGGTTCTTAGAACTTCCTTAATGAAACACTGATTTAAGTCAATTTATTCAAGGATCACGGAGTTACTCTACTTCCATACTTGGAAGTTTTCAAATTCACCAAGATTTTCATCAAGCTGGTGTGATTAGTCATTTTCAAATGAGAACCTCAATTGTAAATAGAAAAATATTAGATCTTACTATTTCGAGGTGTCCATCCTGGTTCCAAAGATGGCTGATCTAGGGTTTGTCATAGAAACCCTAATTTTCAAAACTTGGAATCTCAAACTTCTGATTGGATTGAAATATTAGACTCTTCAAGGAAATATGTCCAATGTACTCCTTTTCTCAAAACAGTAGAGGGAAGCTCCCGGAATAGGAAGCCCTAATTTTCCAATTTCTTCTGCAGAAATGCCTGATATTGTTTTTGTGGTATATCCAACATTACTACTCATATGTGTCTGAAACTTCGCATGGAGGTATCCTTGTCTGTCCTCTTTCTAACAACATATATTAGAACAGAATTAGTTTCACCAATTGGGACTTATGCACGTTTTCCCAAGGTGAATTTTTTCAAGACTTTTCATAACAGAAAACTTGTATGGACTTCCACATGTCATAGTTTCACCTTTGGGGTATGAAACATTTACCACAGACATTATAGTCTATGTCCTATCTAGAAAATTTTGAGAAATTTCATTTCGAGCTCCGTAACCCGAGATATAGCAATTTTCCTTAGGTCACATGTTTAAGGCTGAATCCTAGGAGAGGCTGGAAGTCTTACCACTATGGCTCAGTGTGCTTAGCATTACTTGTGTTCAACTTACAGGACTCAACACACATAGCTCTTTTACACTGTGAATCTTAACTGTATTGAGTGAAACTTAAACCAACTCTTATACAAAATACTTAAAGGCTTCAACTTGCATTTATCCTGTTAATATGCTGTGAACCAAATAACACATACATACATTTATTGTAAGCAAAGTTCACATAATGAATGAAAGATATAACAAGTAAATACAATCACATGAATCAATCACATAACGCTATGATTTTATGTGGTTCACTTCCAGGGTAGAAGCTACGTCCACAGAACTATGTTTCTTTATTATAACTTGAGAGAGGTACACAGTTTTGTTCCACCGCATATGCAGCTAGAGATCTTCTGGGTAACTCTACACTCACTGCCTGGAGCCCTTCTCTCCTAGATCTCTTCTCTATCTCTATATTGCCTTCTTACAATATACTCTCACTCTCTCTCTCTCTGTCAATCCCTGCGGATTGTTACAATACAAAATAACAGTGAGCTAACAGACTCAATAGCTAACTAGCAAAACTAGATACAAGTTATCTGACTAGATAACCTTTTACAATACAAAATACATCCCTTTATAGGTGGCCTGAAGGTCTCGCCATTACAACACTGTGTGCCTATCCCAACAGTAACCCAAAAACCCTAACTAGTGACAGTCAACATATCTGTACTTGGGGTAGCCACTTTCTGTCACACCACTACTCTCTGTAGTCTTCCATGCTTCTCGGCGCTGACCATGGGTACTATGCACTGCTTCCCTTCTTCTGTCCTTCGCCTTCAATACCTTAGCCTCGTCGCTCCTTTTCCTTTATGAGGGTAGCTAATCCCTCCCGTCTTCCGCCACTGCCTTCAATGCAGTGGGTGAGCTCTCTCCTCTCGGCCGCTCAGGTACTGTCATCTTCCTCGAATTCTCTGTCCCAACAGTCACGGTTTTTGGCTCTGCTCTACAGCTAGAAACATGCTACGGCATCGTATATTTACCTTATCTCTTCGTCTTCGTCAAAAACTGTCTTTCCACCAAAATGGCAGCTTCACCTGTAGCTGCGGGACTCTGCTCCAATAGTCCCCTAAAAATTACTTGTGACTCATCCCCGAGCCACTGCCAGCAGGCTTCTCCTGCTGTAGCTTCTCCTTGGCTTCCTGTGAAGTCTTTGTAAGTTTCTGCCGAAGTCCTGTGACTTTGTTCTCCATAGGTTCTGTAACTTAGTTCGTTGGGGTCTCTTTTCTTTCCTTCCCTCATTGTCATGCTCTCGCTCTCGTCGCTTGCGAGACCTTTTAAGGATCTTCAGTTCTTGAGAAGTCTTCCACAGATATCCTTTCCTCTTTATCTGGGTTAGAACTTTTATCACAAGGAAAATCTGTATCTTCCAGCCTTCTCAACATTTCATTCAGTCTGGAGCCTACTTATGCGAAAGGTATACAAACTAGGAATTCCTTTCCGAGAAAAAGCCTTTGTCTGCATACTGGAGTTCTGCTTGTTCGGTTTGTTTTCCCTTTCACTTTTCTTCTCAACAAATCCCTCCAGGCATTCATGCTGCCTCTGATCTCTAGATTTTCATTTCTTTACCTCAACAATCTCTTGTTCTTCTTTTATCTGATCAGATAGGTCAGCTGCCTTCTCCTGTTGCTTTCTTTTTCTCATTTTTACTTTCTTTTTGGCGGGAGATTTCTTCTCATCATTCTGGTGCTCTGATTTCTTATCTTTAGTGATCGGCTCGTCTTTCTTCTTCTCTTCAGCAGAGACTTTGATGACATCTTCTACATCCTGCGCTTGACTCCTCATCCTTGGCAGCTGTCCAGTCTGTGATGAACTTGGTTTCATGCTCCTGGGTGGTGTCGCCATAGCAGACACAAGGCCTCCATGCTCGAACCTTTCCAAAATCGCTTCTATAAACTCCTTCTCGGACAGAACCCACTCGATGGAATACTTTGGATTGGCAATGGCTGCAAATTATGGAAATCACAGCACTCTGTAACGGAATTAGCTCTGCACAGGGAAAACTTAATAGTTTACTCTACAGCTCGCGGCTCTTTGCAAATGTAACCCTCCTGAATGAATAATTTCTACTTTTATGCCAAAGGCAATAATCCCGGATGCAACGGTCATCTAGGCTGAACCCGTTGGTCATATTAATTTCTTGGATGAGACCACACCCTTCATCCCGGTCCTCCATAATTGCTGAAATCCGATCAATTTCCCTCAAAGCGTGTGTATGCAGGCGCCGGTCTCGTCAAATATTTTCCAAATCCAGAAAATTTAATATGCTGCTGCCAAATCTACGGTAAGGTATACCAGTCATTTCTTCATTAACTGCCTGTCAGAAGGCAACTTGACTAGCCCTCTATCTCATTGCAAACTAGGTACGTGGGACGGAGAAACATCGCGCTGCTGCGATGCCACACCGCATCACCTGCTCAAAACAAACTTAAGCATTTTTTTTTTAGCTGTGCAAAATGAACTGCCTTATGCGATTCTTGATACTTAGAATACCTGCCGGTGTAGACTAATTTCCGGTGCGATGCCTCCTTTCAACTACACTGGACATCTGCACCCTTGCGACTCTGAGTTAGGGCTGAGAGGTGGAGTGGCTGACACTATAGAGCTTAAGCCTAATGCCATTAATCAATGCGGGAAGAAGTTCCCCATTCAGTGTGCTGAGATGAATGGCTCCTCCCTCTGTGACTTGATGAATCCAGTATGGTCCCAACCAATGCATCTTGAACTTCCCTGGAAACTTAATAAATTTATTGTCATAAAGGAGTACTAGGTCTCTGATCTGAAGAGTCTTACTCTTAATGTGTCTGTCATGCCAAGATTTTTCTCATGCCTTCTGCACTTTCTGATGGAATCCGGCACTGAATCTGTCTTCCTCTAAGGCATGCAGCTGTGCTAGCCTTTCCTGCACCGTGTCTGTATAAGCCATTCCAGTGATCTGAGCAATTCTTCAACTGGGAAGAATATACTCCATAGGAATAACAACCTCCTGTCCATACACCAAGCTGAAAGGTGTATGTCCTGTAAGTTTCTTACATGTCATCCTATAAGCCCACAACAAAGCATTAACCTTGAGGTACCAATCATTCCTTTGGCTGTTGCAGATCTTAGTAAGAGCGTTTTCTAGAATCGTGTTAAAGGCCTCCACCGTACCATTAGCTTGCGGGTGGTAGGGAGTGCTCTTATAGTGGTTTATCTGGAATTCCTCCATCAATGCCTCAATAGTGTGGTTCAATAAATGGGTGCCTTGATCGCTCATCAAAATTACTGGACATCCAAATCTAGTGATAATGTTCTCAAAGAGGAACTGTGCAGTTGTAGCAGCATCACAATTTCTTACTGCTTTAGCCTCTGCCCATCTGGTGAGGTACTCTGTTCCTGTGATGATGTATCTCGCACTAGTTCGTTTTCCTGGTGGGTTAATAGGACCCACAAAGTCTATAGCCCACTTGTCAAATGTGCGCAACGTAATCTGCGGTCACAGCGGCATTTCATCTTGTCGTGAACGTTTTCCTACCCTCTGGAATATATCGCAGCATCTGCAAAAGTCCTTAGTATCTTTATGTAAAGTAGGCCACCATAATCCTGAGGTCAAGATTTGCTGCACAGTCGGCTTTCCTGTGAATTGACCTCATGCGGTACCTGAATGTGCTTCTCTAATAATAGCCTCTTTTTCATGCGGCATCACACATCTGTGCAGGACTTCATCTGGACCTAACTTGTATAACTATCCTGCGATTAGGGTGAAGTGTACTACTTTAAAAACAAACTGCCTCTTTTGATGCTTGGTAAACTCATCAGGTGCCCATCCTGTAGTGAGAAAGTGAATAATATCAGCATAGTACTCGTCTGCAATCTGAATAGAAAACAACTGCCCATCTGGAAATTTGTCCTCTAGATTACTTGGCTCTTCTCCTGAGTCTATTCATGACAGATGATCAGGTCCAGCATTCAATCTTCCTGGTTTGAAAATAATTTCAAAATCATACTCCTGGAATAGGAGTAACCATCTGCAGATTCTCCCCCCTAACACTGGCTTATTGACCAAGTACTTCAAAGTGGAATGGTCAGTAAACATCTTGAACGAGGCACCCAATAGGTAGTGCCTGAACTTCTGTAGCACATACACCATAGCTAAGCCTTCTCTTTCTATCGTGGTGTAGTTCTTTTCTGCTGTTGATAGCTTTCTGCTGGAGTATGCGATAGGATGATCGATACCTCCTTCTCCTGGTTGCGTTAAAACAACCCCTAGTGCGATGCCAGATGCATCCACATGTACATGAAACGGCTTAGTCCAGTCTGGAAATACTAATATGGTTACTGTAACCATCTTCTCTTTAAGTGTGTTTAAACTCTGCTGGCATTCCTCATTCCATAGGAATTTTACATCTTTATTTAACATTTTTTCCATCGGTGCTGTAATCTTTGCGTATCCCTTGATGAATTTTCTGTAGTACCCGGTATGACCAAGTACTGTCCTCAAATGTTTGACTGATTTGGGTGCTAGGAGATTTGCAATGATGGCAATCTTTGTGGGATCTACCATCAAGCCTTGCCTGTAGACAATGTGACCCAACAAAATACCGAATGGCGCACAGAATATACATTTTTTCAAGTTTAGAGAAATCTGGTGCTGCCTACATTTCTCTAACATCAGTCATAAATCTCCTATGTACTTGTCAATTAATCTAAATACAGTCCAATCATCAAAGTAAACCTCTAGGAATTTATGGATGTACTCTTTAAATACAGCAACTACTACTCTAGAAAAGATAGCTGGTGCGTTCTTAAGACCAAAGGGCATTATCGTATACTGGAATGAGCCCCATTATGTTGCAAAAGTGGTCTTATGTCGATCTTCTAGGTGGATTCTGATTTGATGATAGCCTGAAAAGCCATTAGTGAAGGAGTAGACCTCCTGTCCTCCCACATTATCTAGTACTTCATCAGTGAAAGGTGTCAGAAATGGATCATGAAGTGATGCGTCGTTGAGTTTACGCAAGTCGACATAGATCCTGATGTCTCCTTTAGTTTTCTTTTCTTGCATGACCATAGGACTAACCCATTCACTCTCTTCTACGAGCTCAATGATGCCTGCTGCTAGCATCTTATCGATCTCATCCTTAACTGTTTCTTTGTAGCGTAGATTTAATCTATATGGACGCTGCTTGACTGGTCTAGCATCCTCTTTCAATGGTATCCTCATTACTCCCAAGTTTCTGACTATTCCCTTCATCTCTATGAATTTGGTGGGAAATAGGTCCTGATAGTCAAGTAGCAAGTCTACAATCTGTCTGACTGTTTCATCGTTCCAATAGTCTCCAATAGAGGCAAACTTTGGTTCTGTGTCTATGCCAATATTGATCTATTTAATCTTGATCAGTTCTGTGATTGCTGGAATCTATAGCTTTGGTCCATCAACATCGTGAGTCCCTTCTGACTGCAGAATGTTGATGTTGCGAGGATCCTCATCCTCCTCCTCTGGTTCTGATGCAAAGTTATAACACTCTAGCACCTCTTCTAACTGGATGGCCCACTCAAGTTGAGCTGACACTGATATGGTACAATCCTCAAATATCTTAATATTTATAACGTCTAGGGCCTAATCAACACTTGGATACTCAGATTCAACAGCGAAGGTGAGTAGAAAGTTGTCTATCATAAGTGGCCATGTAGTCATTCCCTTGCGCAATTCAGTATCCGTGCACCAGTTCCTTGGAACTGTATCCAAAGTGTGAATGAATCAGTGAACCCATTCATCCTTGGGAATGTCTGACGAATTCCATTCACATGTCTAAATATGTTACCTAGGGTCACTTTCTCCTATGTATCTTTGCTGGACATACTCTCTGTCGATACAGAATCTGATCGCCATCAATCTCTTAATATCATCCCATGATGTGATATTCTCTTTATGTGCATACCACCATCTTGTAGGTGTGGCTCGTACTGCAAGGTCCATAGCTGCAATCCTCTGCTCGTGAGGAATTTGTTGTTCAAACTGCATGAGAAAGTCCTGGAGGACCATGAAATGATGGAATCTCATTGATCTCTGCGCCAATCCATCGCAGTGACTTAGTCATGTACGCACATCTGCACGATGAGACTTCATAAAGTTTGTTCTGCTAGTTCTGTAGACCAACATCCGAATCCGATGCGCATGAGCTATCGCATTGCCAACTAATATTCCCTTTTGTGGTTGGGTTGATGTAGTCGCCCTGGTTCGCAGTCATCTGATAGAGACTGTCCATGTTACGTGCCTCTTCCTCTGCTTGGATAGGTTCAATGTATCTAGGACCCTGAAAAGGATCTAATGGTGCGATGACCCGGATCTGCGCGTCCTCAAAGGTCATTTGTCTTCTCTTTAAGTCGATAATAGCCATGTTATCGATTTCCCAATCAATACCTAGTAGAGCTGGATATGGTCTACTATCACCAATGATTTCTATAAATTCAAAGTCCACAAAGCTGCGAACTCCGTCAATGTCAACTGGCACCTGTGGTAATCGACCCAGGGGTGATACTCGTTGCTGATTAGCTAATCTCACATGGATAGGTGATATGACTAACTTAGGGCTACCCATATGTTCGCATTTCTACTTAGTTAGAACATTTACCTATGATCCTAGATCTAGGATCACCTCATCCATTTCAAATTCTCCAACCTGTGATGTGAGTTGCATCTCTCTTCCTGTTCTTGTATGTCCCATAATATTATGAACAGCACGACGGGCACTGCTCACGGATGAAGATGGCTGACACTGATCTATGATGCACTGAAGTTCTTCCTGCTCAGCAGTAATAAGCTGGATGTTCTAGTGTACTACTGGCTTAGGTTCTCTGATATTAGCTATCAAGGTAGGACAGTCTTCTATAACATGATCGTAAGATTTGCAATAGTTACATGTGGTGGTAGGGCTCTGACAATCCCTAGCATAATGTCCTACAACTCCACAGTTGTAACAAGTAATTGGTCCACGACCACGGCCAAAGCCTTCTCCCCGGCCAAAGCCTCCTCCATGTCCTCATCCTCTAAATCCTCCTCCACGGCCAACATGATCTTGATCATACTGTGGTCTTGCTGCTGGACCCTGTGATTCTGATTGGACTCTGTACAAGTCTTGCTTGCTCCCGACCATGAGATCATAGGCTCGGCAATCGTGTTCATCATGGCCTAAGGACTTGCAGAAGACACAATATAAGTTCTTAGGTGTTTGTACGTACTTCTGAAGTAGAGGGCACTGCTGAGGTAGATGTCCTCTTGTTTTGCATATTTCACACCACGGCCTATGTGTCTGTGGTAAGGGGTTAGGAGCCCCAGTTGCTAGATATTCTACAAATACTGAACAATTATATTTAGTATGGCCTTTTGCTTTACACTTTATGCACCATATGTATTGCGCAACCTCTTTCCCTTTCTTAAGCTCATGCATCTGTATCGTGAGATTAGCCAACTGGTTTTGCAGGTTTGTCATACCTGTGCTAGTTTCAGCTAGAGGTGAAGCCTCTAGTTTCATTGCCATCTCCAACGCGTCATCCTACATCTGAAGTTTCTGCTGCATTAATGGTATTCTGATGTGAGGGAGCAACGCTGCAATAAACCATTCCTTATGCTGCTCTGACACAAACTCAAATCTGACTTGGTCTATAAGGGCTTCAAATTTTTGATCGAAGTCCCACACTGACTCTGTAGGTAGCTGTTTGATGTCTTTGAGCTCTGTAATGCACTGTGACTCAGACTTAGGCTTCTTAAACTCTTTAATCATGGTGGTCCTGACCTAGAAAAGTGTTCTGGGTACCGTTGTGGTGTACTTCATATACCATGTTAAGGCTCGTTCTCTCAGTGTGGTGACCAACTGTACAAGTTTACTATTATCATCATTGATTGATTTAATGGTCCACATGGCTTCACATAGAAACCAGTGCTGCTCTGGGTCCTATACCCCTGTACCCTTAAAGATAGGTAGCTTCATATCATCCCCCATTCTATTTCTATGTGGGGGATGTTGATTTGCTGTGTTACTACCACTCGGCGGTGTAGGTGGAGGTGATGTAGCAGTAGTATGTACTGTCTGGGAGCTACTAGATGGAGTTCCTACGGGATTTTTCTGAGTCCCAATCTGTTTCTGAGGGGTATAAGGGTGGTAAGGGATACCCCCTTCTGTTCTGTGTGTATGGCTATGACTCTACTGTCTAGTACTATCTGAACTGTCTTCAAATATGGGAGAGTTGAAATCTACTTTGTATTTCTTTCCACTACGTGTACGTCCAATGTCATCAAAATCACTTTCAAACTCTTGTGACATTACTATCTTTACTTATTCATCTAAAACTAGATCCATTGTTCCTTTTTCATGTAATAACATCTTAATGGACAAGTTTAAATATTTTAGGTACTTACCGCGATATCCTTTGAAGAAGTACCGCTCAGCCTCGCTGAAGCTTTTTCTCTGTTCAACTGCAAACTCTGTGACAAAGCCTTCTAGCACACTCACAAGCCAGAAGTCTACTGTCCTCGTAATGGTATTATCAAGGTTCTTCATAGTCCGAATCAGCTCCAGTGTCTAGACAATGTTTCTTTTCTTCTTGAATATGTTCTTATCAGTCAACTTTGATAACAAGTCGTAAAGCTCGTTTCCATAGGTCGCAAAAAATATCGTATGCAGGTCTGTAAAGATATGTTTTTGTAACCAGTCCTCTATACTTAGTCTAGGACTCTTGTTCTCATGTTCAGCAAACTCTTGTTCCTTAGACCCAACCCACTAGTTGATTTCGTCTCTAGTAGGATGCCAACAGAGCATCAATGCTCAATTTGTTCAAAATCGGCAACGGAACCATTTGTTGGTCGGTGGGCAGACCCGGGTTTACTATAATGTACCACCAACACCCCTAGCTCACTGGCCCTTTCAGCAACAGACCACAGAATGGCCTGAAGTCTCACCCGAAGTGATTCTAATGGGTTGGCCAAAGACTCAAGTGTCTTCGACCAGGTTCTGTAGCATCCTATGTGCGCCTCGTAGCTCTTCTTAAACTGCGAAGTCTCTTTCTCTCGGCAATGCGCAGCTTCATCTGACTCACGATGACTCTAGCCCTTATCGCGTCGTCATGCCCTGGCCAAAACGTAACTCTCTCCTACGCTTGATCTTCAACCTGCGGTACTGTGCGCCACAGCTCCTCTGATGGTGCGATACCACCTTCCTGCGATATCCTACCGCTACGGCTCAGCGCGCTTAGCGTTACTTGTGTTCAACTTACAGGACTCAACACACATGGCTATTTTACACTGCGACTCTTAACTGTCTTGAGTGAAACTTAGACCAACTCTTATACAAAATACTTAAAGGCTTCAACTTGCATTTATCCTATTAATATGGTGTGAACCAAATAACACATACATACATTTATTGTAAGCAAAGTTTGCAAAATGAATGACAGATATAACAAGTAAATACAATCACATGAATCAATCACATAACGCTCTTATTTTACGTGGTTCACTTCCAGGGTAGAAGCTACGTCCACAGAACTATGTTTCTTTATTATAACTTGAGAGAGGTACACAGTTCTGCTGCACCACATATGCAGCTAGAGATCTTCTGGGTAAATCCGCACTCACTGCCTGGAGCCCTTCTCTCATAGATCTCTTCTCTATCTCTATATTTCCTTCTTACAATATACTCTCACTGTCTCTCTCTCTGTCAATCCCTACGGATTTTTACAATACAAAATAACAGTGAGCTAACAGACTCAATAGCTAACTAGAAAAACTAGCTACAGGTTTTCCGACTAGCTAACCTTTTACAATACAAAATACATCCATTTATAGGTGGCCCGAACGTCTCGCCATTACAACACTGTGGGCCTGTCCCAACAGTAACCCAAAAACCCTAACTAGTGATAGTCGGCATATCTGTACTTGGGGTAGCCGCTTTCCATCACACCACTGCTCTCTGCAGTCTTCCATGCTTCCTGGCGCTGACCGTGGGTACTATGCACCGCTTCCCTTCTTCTGTCCTTTGCCTTCAATACCTTGGCCTCGTCGCTCCTTTTCCTTTACGAGGGTAGCTGGGCCGTCCTATCTTCCACCGCTTCCTTCAATGCAGTGGGTGAGCTCTCTCCTCTTGGCCGCTCAGATACTATCATCTTCCTTGACTTCTCTGTCCCAATAGTCACGGTTTCCAGCTCTGCTCTGCAGCTAGAAACATGCTATGGCATCGTAGCTTTACCTTATCTCTTCGTCTTCACCAAAAACTGTCTATCCGCCAAAATGGTAGCTTCTCCTGTAGCTGCGGGACTCTGCTCTAACACCAATCAAAGTGCTTTAAAATTAAAAAAGGGAGCACATCTTAAACAATTTTTTAATATACATTTGGGGATAGGTATCATAAAAAAAAACTATTTTTTTTGTTCGTATTTTCGGCATATCTCCTTGTGTTTTCACTCAAAATTTGATCAGGAGAGCTTGTTGGATGCAGAATTAAATTCCGCATCCAACGAGTACTCACTTAGCATACTTCTGATGATCTTCACTACCCCCAAAACAAAAAATACTTGAAAAATGTGATGATGATGTCATCATCACATTTTTTTAAGTATTTATTGTTTTTGGAGTAGCAGGGCCCCTCAAAAGTATTCCAAGTGGGTACTCGTTGGATGCGGAATTTAATTCTGCATCCAATGAGCTCTCCCAATCAAAATTTGAGTAAAAACACAGGGAGATATGTCAAAAATACGAACAAAAAGTTTTTTTTTCTTTTCTTCCTTCAAAATTAATAAATATCATTTTATTATTTTAACTATTATTTTATTAATTTTCCTTAGGAGGCCAATTTTGAGTTGAAATTTCCTCTAATTCCTAGCTTCTGCAACTACACGGTGTCTTCTTTTAGAGATACTCTAATACCATGTTATATTTTTATCGTTTAATCAATATGATCTAGGATCTTATCTGAAATAATAAAATGCACATCAATAATCACAAGAGACAAGAGACACAAACAATTTTCCTCGGGTAAACTATAAAAGATAAAACCCTACAACTTCCTGAGATATAAAATAAGCACCAATAACAAAAGTAAAACCCAAAGACACAAAGATTATCTCCACCATCTTTTCTCTCTCTCACTTGTGTTAGGATTATAATCCTCCCTTGTCCAATTTGGTCAATAATGTCTAAATTATGAGTCTTTAAGTCTATATTTAGTCACTAGCATCATTGGGTCCACATGGCCTAATTGGTCCACATGTACTAGTTACTAGAGTGTGGGGAACACTAATTGAGGCTAACTTCCACTGAATGGACTAACATGCATCAGTTTAGGATCCTCCTAGATCAATCCCTACAATTTAGGAGCCATCGGGAGTGCCAAAACCAACCTCCTTCAGTTGAGCTCAATTAATGACTAGTTAATCCTATTTAGGAGTTAGTTACATTCAACTACATCCAATTACTTTTGATTAATGAAAGCATTCACAGTTGCAAGCCATTTTTTCACTGTTTCAATCTTCAATTCTCGAGTAAAATTGTGTGATCTATTTTGTGAGTTGTGTGTTGGTCCATAGATCTATGTGCTCAATTTTATATGGTATCAAATCCTCGACAGGACAAGGTACTTCTCCTTTCTACATATCTCATGCTGGATCAAAAAAAAATTGTATGAAAATTGCTCCTTCCAGCTCTACACCATAAGCGACATGTTTACCACATAAATTCTAAGTAAGGGAATTGTTGATCGAGTATTGCTTGATTAACTAAGCTGGGTGTGATGAAAACTTGAAAAGTGTAGGTTGTCTGACCTTACAGTGCCCCTTTTGTGTTTTTGAAGGTACAACATTGAATGCATTCATCAGTTCCTCTTCTCACCCCATTCACAAGCTATTCAAAATGGAAGTAGAAGATGATTGCATCTCTCAATATACAAGATCTATATGAGGTGTCTATTGGACTTGGTAAATATTCTTATGATAATGAGAATGAGTAGCTAAATGATAGTGATGCAGCCTGTTAGTGCCAAAAACAAGCAAACACAATCTCATAAAATAAAACTAAAAACTAAGCAAACACAATCTCATAAAATAAAACTAAGTAAAACAGGTTTTTAGGGTTTCGGTTGTACAGTTTGATAACAAGAGGGTAAAATCTCATCAGGCTAAAACAAACACTAAATCATGTAACAATGAAGGACTGGGATGTGTTAGGGTACACAGGGTGCTCCCAAAGGACCGAACACCAAGAAAAACCGCTTCACACAAACAGATCACAGATCAATACACCAATGTTTGTCACGTGGTTAAAACCCTCGAGAGGGAGACAGTCCACGGCCCCAGCCAAATAGCTACTTGGAGCAATTTATTATGCAAAAGAAAGAAAGTTACATGAGCTTCTCATAATCGATCAACTAGCCAAGGACCCTCTATGCTCTTTAAATAGAGATCATAGACCAATCGGGTGTTAAGCCACGGATCAATGGTAGGTATGATCTAAGAGAAGTTGAACCGTTGGATCACTCTATGTCTAGAACATATTGTGACCGTCGGATTATAATATTTATAAATGCATACTAAAGAAACACACTTTTACCTAACGGATATATTACACAAGTTGATCTTAACTAACTCCTAAGTGTCTAGATATCCTAACATCCCCCCTTAAGAACAACTTGGGATAGGATTGAAGGATTTACAAAAGTGACACTATTAGGAGAAGGAAGGAGGCATTAGAGCCTATATCCCCTTAAGGACACATTCCTGAACTCCTAACATAGACCGAAGTTTATAAAACTTCGCTTCTGTAAGAGACTTGGTGAAGATGTCTGCAACTTGATCATTTGTAGGAAAATAGAGCACTTCAATAACATGATCATGAACAAGATTTCTGATGAAGTGCATGTGCAGCTCAATGTGTTTGGTGCACTGATGTAGAACTGGATCTTTAGCAAGCTTGATGGCACTTTTATTGTCGCACCAAAGTGGAGTAGGCTGCTACTGCTTGAATCCAAACTCTGAAAGGATCTGTCGAAGCCATAAAGCTTCCTGACTGGCATTAACCACGGCTAGATATTCTGCTTCTGCTGAAGAAAGCGCAAGAGCTTGTTGTTTCTTACAAGCCCAAGTGATAGGTCTAGATCCCAGACTAAAAACATAACTTGCAGTAGAATTCCGATCATCAGGATCACCGGCCCAATCTGAATCAGTGAAACCAACCAACAAAGGTTTCCCCCCTGTACTGTGATGAATCCCAAACTGAATTGTACCTCGAATATATCGAAGTATTCTTTTTGCTGCTTTTCAGTGACTTTCATGAGGAGTTTGCATATAACGGGAAACACGACCAACGGCAAAGGAAAGGTCAGGGCGGGAATGAGTCAAGTATAAAAGACTACCAACAAGCTAATGATAAAAGGTGGCATCTACTTCAGGGGAAGTACAAGTGGTAGAAAGCTTGACTCCAGACTGGAAGGGAGAAGGGGCTGGTTTACAATCTTCCATGTGGAAGCGACGAAGAAGGTCACAAGCATACTTAGACTGGGAAAGAAAGATTCCTTCTTTGGTTTGCAAGACTTGGAGACCAAGAAAATAATGAAAATTTCCTAAGTATGACATTTCAAAATTTTGCTTAAGACTGGATTTCACATGGGTTATAAGGTTAGGGTCACTATGTTAGGGCGCGCACCTCAACGGTCCTTAAGATGGGTAACTCCGCAGGTTTGACTAAAAATAGTCTTAGGGGTGTCGGGGGTTAAATCAAAGTCTTCTATTGTAATAAACCCACAGCTTAAGGCCAGGGTTAGGGTTTTGGGTGCCCATGGTATTGAATCCATGTTTTTGTAAACAGTGCGCTATAAATAGGCACTTGTGTAAATACGAAAGGTTAGGTTTTATGATGTAAGAAAGACTAAGGCGAAGTTAAGGTTGATTTTGTAAGAAAAGGTTAAGTCCCAGCTGTGTGCGTGGATGACCTCTGCAGCTGTGTGCACAGAGGGTTTTTGTAAGAAGATTGAGAAAAGATCTGCAGCTATGTGCGCAGAGGCCTGCTGCTGTGTGCACGGTTGTTAAGGACTGAAGGGATCTGCAGCTGAGTGCGCAGATCAAACTGTGGTTTTGTAGCAAGTTGAATAAAACACAGTTTGTGGACATAGCCCCTACACTGGGGGTGAACCACGTTATATTTGGTGTTGTGGTTTCTTGTGTTGTTTCTATTTCTGTTGTCTTTTATGCATTAATAACTGTATACATTTGATAACTTAGATCACTGCTAATAACAAGCTTCGCTGTGAATTCCCTGTAGTGGGTTAAGCAAGTCACGGTTGTTTATCTTTCTGTGAAGTTGTATAAATTGAATGACACAGTTGTGTAATTATTGATTAATAAGTTAGTAAAGGCTAAGGTACAGTAATATCCCTCTCTGCTTGCAGAAACCTGATTCTGCGGCACCCCATTG
>LPNX010466305.1:0-63776 GCA_001517045.1 Pseudotsuga menziesii | reverse complement strand
ATAGTTTAAGTGGATAGATGTTCATCACACAAATAAAATTAAATGAAAATTATAAATGTCTAATATAAATTTCAGAAAAATGAGAAGTTCTTATTCCTTTTTATTAAAGTATATATGGATGAAAAGTAATTTATGTTATTGCTACTCATGATAGAACAACTAGAATAGATCCTTTTTAATCTTATATCATAGTGGTTTATATGAGTTTTCTTAATTATTCAATAAAATATCAGATAAAAAGTAATTTATGTTATTGCTACTTATGATAAAAACAACTATAATAAATTCTTTTTATAAAAGTTTATATCAAATTTCTTAATTTTTCAATAAAATATCTCAATTTGAAATTTATGTAAGGCTGATTGTTTCTTTCTTATGTGTTCATACCGATTGTTCTTGTGTTATGTTTTTTCTTATTGCTTTCAGATATTAAAACTTGTGGGAATTGGGTTTAATAGTCTTTTTTTTCTTTCTATATTTCAATTTTTGTTGAATTATGCCATTGCTTTCTCTAATCCTTTGAACATTACAAAGCTATCTACTCTCCGAAACTTATGTGATGGTGTATACTTAGTTTTTTTCATTAACGTATTTATGATAAAATGGACATAGAAGAATTCATCAACGTTTGTGATAGATTGAACATTACAAATATTCCAAGGAAGATGACAGTGATAGTTTGAATGTGTGCGGAGAAATTGATATTGAAACTACTTGATTTGATCATAACAATGTGTCATGCAAAATACATCATTACATGGTCGACCCATGCATTGAAATACAATTAAAGAACCATATGAACTAGATATAAATGAGTTATATTCCAACATATATAAAATTTACGTTAAAAAATACCAACCCACCTCCATACATTACTACCTATAACCATTAACATGAGTTGGATCTAACTGATTTCCTATATCCTCATCTATGGTGGTGATCAAATCAAACCTACCTTTGTTAACAATAGTTCTTGTAGGAAGCTTCCCTGACTAATTTTTTTCCGGGTTAGTCTAGAATGGGCTCCATTATTTCCTGGTGTTGATAGTATCACGACCAACAAATTAGAATAATAATAATGCATAGTATGAGATAAGGGTTGATTTTAATGATCTGGGATGAATTACTAGATATTAGTGCCCAATTACTAGATTTGAATAGAGGATTGGTAGCTTTATTGTTTAACTAATTTGTACAAAACCGATGTTTGAGTATGTAAAAAACAAGATGAAAAAACTATGTGCATTTGTATATTCCTCTTAATTGGAATTTTTTGGGATCTGTACAAACTATTATAAGATGTACTTTCTTAGAATCGATATGAGAGCCTTAGTATAGACACCAAGTTTCCAAACCCACTTTCTCAGTTCATACATTTGTGACCCTTGCTATCTATTTATCACATAAAATTATAGCACTGTAATATGGAAAATTCCTTGGTCTCTTCTCCGAATTTTCATTCTTTTACTGAATTAAAAATTTTGAATATTACATTACATGTTTTTGTCTATAATAATTTTTTAAAGGGTACTAGATTAATGGTAGATTACTTTCATTACAAAGAAAAAGGTTGGTTGCTCAATTCCACTGCATCCTACCATAAATTAATAGAATGCATGGTATTGTGGTTGATGAAAATAATTTTTACTTGATTTTGAATGAAAGAATAAATGTTTGTATGTACATTGTTTTATATATTGTCTTTAGGAAGACAATTTTCAGTCTATGCTTAAAGACAATATTTAGGAAAATACACCTATTTGTTTGTCTTAACTTGAGACAATATGGTCTATCATTTACAATTCTATATTGTCTCTATAAAGCCAATATTTTAAGACAACAATTTAAGACACTATTTTAAGACACTCGCTTAAAGACAATATTAAAGACAATACACAACTTTTTTTGTGTCCCTTGAGCTGAGACTGTTAGTTTTGTACCTAGGGAAGTGTTCACCTAATGACTTTTTCCTTAGTCACTTAAAGAGGGGACATAAAGTGACCCTTGCATTAAATGACTTAAGTAAAAGCATTTAATTTGACTTTAAAGCATTAAAGTCACGTTTTGATAAATTTAAGTGGGTGAGTGAAATTAATATTTTACAAATAAAATATGAGCATTGAATTTCAGCCCTTGATCTAATCTAATCTCCAGTGTTAGATTAGACTCACCCTAGGGTTTTCTCAAAAACGCATGGGAAAGGCATTTTGCCTCACTTTTGCAGATCGAAGTGAGAAGAGAGAGCTAAGAGAGAGAAGAGAGAAAGTTTCCATTTTTCCTGAGCAAGAGGAAAAAATTTGCAGCAAGCAAATCGAGGGAAAGGACAGTAGCAGAGAGGGAACAAAAATCAAGGCGAATACAACAACATTTATTATTGGTCCGACGTATGGTACGGTTTTCGAGGCAGCAGGCACAATTTTTGAGGCAGATTTTTGGGCATGATTTTTGAGAAAACAAATTTGAGCACGGATTTCGAGGACCGTACGGTCCGTACCGTTCGTGCAGTTTGTCCATGCAGTCCATATATATTGTTCATACATTGGCATAGAAATCGAGGCAAAATAGGAAAAAAATCAGAGTTTTATTTTTGCTGCTCAGCACGCAAATCGAGACAAAAATTTATCTTCTGAGTTGAGATAAGTTGGTTTGATATTTTCTGTGTATTGCTATAAATGATAAACTTCTCCTGAAAAATAAAAATACTCTCTCTCTGACTATTTTTCCCCTAGTGGGTTTTTCCAGGGTCATTTGGCTGAAATTTATGAGTTCTCTATGTGTGAATGAAGTGTTGAATATTTACTTTCTGTCTGTGAAAGATTTAATTTACAACAGTGTTTTAAGTTAGTAAAATTTATGTTTATTTCTGGCAAGTTAAATTTCTGAGATTGAAATAAACTGTTACAAATTTTTTACTTGAAACTAGTGGCTGGAAACTTAAGAAAAATCTACATGGTATTAGAGCGGGTTGTGGTAGAAAATTAAATTTCAACAATGAAATAGTGATTTCCAGAATTCAGAGAAACGTTTGTGATAGTAGTATATTTTGCTGAAACTTGTTCTTTGAGAAAATAACTTCCGTGGGGTTGAGATCTAAGGATAGGTTGGATGGGGCAGCGAACTTTGTCTCATGGAAAGCCCGGATTTTACTTGTGCTAAGGGAGAATGAGTTGTGGGAGGAAGTAGTTAAAAACACTACACCAAATCCTGTTACTATTCCTCCTTCTACTGATGCAATATTACTTGTATCCTTTAATAAGAAGGATATTAAAGCCACGAGGACAATCTTAGATGATGTTAAAGATCATGTTATTCCTCACATTTCAGTGAAGTATCATGCGCATGAAATGTGGACTGCTTTGACCGGTTTGTTTGCTAGTACTAATCAAAACAGGAAGATGGTACTTAGAGAGAAGTTGAAGAACATCAAGATGGTCAAAGGAGAGGCATGTATGACTTATCTTACTAGGATATCTCAGGTGAAAGATGAGATTGCAGCTGTTGGGGTGGCCATTGATGCTTCTGCATTAGTGCGGACAACCCTCAATAGGGTGACTGGACCTTGGCTTGTGTTTGTTCAACGGTTAGTGGCCAAAGAGAACCTACCATCTTGGGATAGAGTATGTGATGACTTTGTTCAGGAGGAGACTCAAAGGAGTTTCTTGTAGAGAAATGGCTCTACTAGTAGATGGGATGATGAGGATGTGGCATTGATAGTGAAGGGAAAGAAGAAGAGCAAGAAGGGTTCCAAGAAAGGTGGGGACAAGCAGCAGCGGGATGGGTAGAATAAGGATATGAGCACTGTGAAGTGCTTTGCATGCCACAAGATGGGACACTATGTTGCTACGTGTCCAAACAACAAGAATAAGAAGCAACAGATATCCGCTTCAGCTAAGATCAATGATTTTGCAGCTAGATTTCAGAGTGAGTTTTCACTATGCACTAGGCATGTTGAGAGAGAGAAAGAATCCATTCTCACCAGTGTGGATGTGGAAAGACAGAGGGAGTTTTCCTATGTGACAGACCATTCTTACAGTGCATCTACTTCCAGCACTTGGTACATAGATAGTGGATCCTTGAGCCACATGACAGGTGCTCGTGAGATGTTCTCCAAGCTTTCATAGGTAGATATAGATGTGGAGGTTGTGTTGGGAGATGACTCAGTAGTTAGTGCAGTTAGACGTGGGACCATTACATTTCAGAGGCAGTCCATGAGTCCCATGGTATTGCGGGATGTACTGTATGTACCTAGGCTGAAGAAGAACCTTGTGTCAGTTTCCATGATCGAGGATCAGGGTCTCGAGGTTTCTTTCCTAGATGGACACATGCATATGTTTCCCAAGACTACATGACCATCTGCTTCAATTTCCATTGGAGCGAGATGTGGGAAACTGTATAGGCTCTTGTTTCAGCTGCAGCATGCTTTAGCACATAGTAGCAGTAGTGAGTTGTGTGAGATTTAGCATAAGAGGATGGCTCACTTGCATCATCCAGCCTTGGGGTTGTTGAGGCACATGGTGACAGGTTTTCCAGAGTTCACCACAAGGAAGAGTGATGTGTGCAAGGGGTGTGCTTTGGGAAAGTACACCAAGACCTCTTTTTCGAGCAGTGATAGTAGGTCAGCTGGTACTCTTGACTTGATACATTCATACTTATGCATACCTATGTCTTCTGTGTCCTTGAGAGGATACGAGTAGTATGTGGCATTCATTGATGACCATTCCAGGAAGACCTAGATCTACTTTTTGAAGAGCAATAAGTTTGAGGAAATATTGAAGAGGTTCCAAGAGTTCAAATCTCTTGTGGAGAACCAAACAGGGAGGAAGATATGAGTCTTGAGATCGGATAACGGGGGTGAGTATACCTCCAAGGAGTTTAATGGATTTTGTAGACAGTAGGGGACCAGGAGACAGTTGACATTTCCGTATACTCCAGAGTAGAATGGAGTAGCAGAGAGGAAGAACAGGTCCATTGTTAGAGCAACCTGAGCTATGTTACATGACAAGTCACTTCCTTTCTTTCTCTGGACTGAGGCTTGCAGCATGGCTGTATATCTTCAGAATAAGAGTCCCCATTGGGCAGTGGGGATCATGACACCTGAGGAGTGCTTTTCAGGCATGAAGCCTAAAGTTGGCCATTTTCATATATTTGGTAGTCTGAATTAATCTCATGTCCCTTCAGAGAAGAGGACAAAGTTAGAGCCCACTGTAGAGAAGGACATCTTTGTGGGTTATGATAATACTGTGAAGGCTTCCCGTATTTATCTTCCCTCTTAGAGGAGAGTAGTGGTGAGGAGAGATGTGAAGTTTGAGGAGGAGCAAGCCTTCAGGAGGTTAAGAGAGTCAGAGTAGGGAGTGTAGCATGTCCCTATACCTCAGGTTGTGGCATAGGTTCCATATATGCAGCAATCATGATCACAGGTTTCTGGGGTAACAAGATCACAGAGTGTTGGCATAGGTTCACCAGGTTCATTAGTTAGGACAGCAGGGTCTCCGAGGATAGGTGATGGGTCTACTATTATAGGTACACCTTACAGGGGATCAGGATCAAGATTACAGGGTACACCTAGTGTTGGCACACCAGCTTCAAGTTCAAAGGTGACTAGGGCTTCTGGATCTGGTAGTTCTTCAGATGAGGACATGACAGTGTGGGAAGAGCATTCAGGAAATACTAAGCCTAAGTGGCTTCGAGAGACCTTGAAGGATTCCTTAAAGGTTGGGACACCTAGTGACAAGGTGAGAGCCATCAAGATACTTGATAGATTGGGCATGGTGTCGGTGGCTTGTACACAAGATTATGAGCCTTGTAATTTTGAGGAGGCCTGCCAGCATTCAGTATGGATAGATGCCATGATGGATGAGTACCATTCCATCATGAAGAATGATGTATGGGAGATTGTTTCAATACTAGAGGGGAAGTCAGTGGTGACTTCTTGTTGGCTTTACAAGCTGAAGCATGCGACAGATGGGAGTGTGGAGAAGTACAAAGCCAGGTTTGTAGCGTGGGGGTTTTCACAGGTTGAGGGCATTGATTATGATAAGACTTTTGTGTTGGTTGCTTGTTATATGTCTATCAGGGCATTGATTTCCATTGCGATGGAAATGGGTTTCAAGATCCATCAGATGGATGTGAAGACCACATTTCTCAATGGGATCATATAGGAGGAGATTTACATTGAGTAGCCTTAGGGCTTTGAGGTACATGACAGAGAGACACATGTAAGTAGGTTGAAGAAGGCCCTTTACGGGCTGAAGCAAGCTCCAAGAGCTTGGTACTATAGGATTGATTCTTACTTGCTGAGTGTGGGGTTTCAGAAGAGTGAAGTAGATCCGAATCTCTACTTAATCATGGTTGGAGATGATCTGCTTGTTCTTCTTCTTTATGTTGATGAATTGTTTATCACAGGGAGAGAGAGACCCATTGCAGCTTGTAAGAAATATCTTGCAGCAGAGTATGAGATGACTGATATTGGGCTAATGGATTATTTTTTGGGATTGGAGGTTTGGCAGGAGCCTGGACATATTTTCATGGGGCAAGGAAAGTATGCAGTTGATATTTTGAGGAGATTTAGGATGGAGGATTGCACACCTATGTCAATACCTATGATCACCAACTAGAAGAAGATTCATGCTTCTTAGGGAGAGTTGGTGGATCCTACTTTATACTGTCAACTTATTGGGTCATTGATGTATCTGGTCAACACTCGGCCATATTTGTGTTTTGCAATGAAGATGCATAGCCAGCTCATGGTTGAGCCTAGGAGTGTGCATTGGGTCGCTGAAAAACATGTGTTGCGCTATCTTTCAGGGACATTGGATTTTGGTTTGGACTACAGTAGGTCAGAAGGGATCATACTGGTTGGATATAAAGATTCAGATTGGGTAGACAGTGTGGTAGACCAGAAGATCACTTCCAGATGTTATTTCAGTTTGGGCTTGGCAGCAATGTCGTGGTTTAGTTGAAAGCAGAAGCCCATTGTATTGAGTACTGCATAGGCTAAGTACATGGCATCTAGTTTGGCCAGCTGTGAGCCCTTGTGGCTTCACAAGTTGATGGTGAATCTATTTGGTTAGGAGCTTAGGCCTACGATTATTTACAGTGACAATTAGAGTTGCATCCAGCTCTTTGAGAATTTAGTTTTCCATGACAGGTCAAAGCACATTGATATCAGGGATCATTTCATCTGAGACTATGTTCAGAGAGGAGCAGTCATGCTTCAATATATTTCCACTGATGAGGAGGTAGCAGACATATTGATGAAGTTTTTGGGGAGAGGCAAGTTTTTCTTATTTAGAGACAAGTTGGGAGTGGTGCAGAACACCTTCCTCGGTAAGAGGGAGTGTTAGTTTTGTACCTAGGGAAGTTTTCCCCTAGTGAATTTTTCCCTAGTCACTTAAAGAGGGGACATAAACTGACCCTTGCATTAAATGACTTAAGTAAAAGCATTTAATTTGATTTTAGAGCATTAAAGTCACTTTTTGATCAATTTAAGTGGGTGAGTGAAATTAATATTTTAGAAATAAAATATGAGCATTTAATTTTAGCCCTTGATCTAATATAATCTCCACCATTAGATTAGACTCACCCTAGGGTTTTCTCAGAAAGGAATGGGAAAGGCATTTTGCCTCACTTTTGCAGATTGAAGTGAGAAGAGAGAGATGAGAGAGAGAAGAGAGAAAGTTTCCATTTTTCTTGAGAAAGAGGAAAAATTTTGCAGCATGCAAATCGAGGGAAAGGACAGTAGTAAAGAGGGAACAAAAATCGAGGAGAAGACAATATCATTTATTATTGGTCCGTAGAGTCTGTACGGTACGATTTTCGAGGTAGCAGGCATGATCTTTTAGGCAAATTTTTGGGCATGATTTTCGAGAGAAAAAAATTGGGCACATATTTTGAGGTCTGTACTATCCATACAGTTCATTCATATAGTGGCATGGAAATCAAGGCAAAACAAGAAAAAAATTAGTGTTTGATTTTTGCTGCTCGATACGCAAATTGAGATAGAAATTTATCTTTCAGGTTGAGATAAGTTGGTTTGATATTTTCTGTGTATTGCTATAAATGATAAGCTTCTTCTGAAAATAAAAATACTCTCTCTGACTATTTTTCCCCCAGTGGGATTTTCCAGTGCCATTTGGATGAAATTTCTGAGTTTTGTGTGTCAATGAAGTGCTGAATATTTACTTTCTGTCTGTGAAAGATTTAATTTACAGTAGTGTTTTAAGTTAATAAAATTTATGTTTATTTCTGGCAAGTTAAATTTCTAAGACTAAAATAAACTATGACAAATTTTTAACTTGAAACCAGTGGTTGGAAACTTAAGAAAAATATACAGACACAACTTACACATATATTGTCTCAAAACCCCTATATGTAGTAGTGTAGCCTGCACAAATGGATAGGAAAAGCATGCTCTAAGCTCACTGCTATATAATGATGAACACTTTAGAACAAACTTTGGTGCAACTAAAGTGCTATGTAATGATGAGCACTTTCCAAAAAGTGTTGGTGCAGTTAAAGTCTGCTAGGGTCTCTGACAAAACCAATGGAAAGCACATCGGGATAATTGTTATACTAACAAAACGTATATCGGGAAAAGTTGCATTTGCACAAAATAAGTTGTTTAACATTAATTTTCCATTTAAATTTTTAATTTAAACACATAAATGTACACAATGTGACTGAAGAATACAATTGTTACACCTAAGTCTCACCACCAACATGTTATGAGATAGGTATTCCCTTGTTTGCTCCAATCCCTCAGAGTTTTTCCTAGGGAAATGAAAGGAAGAAAATTGTTCCCTTGTATTTTTCCTTGTTTTGATCCAGTAACGCACCTTGCCCATTGAAAATAAGCGATGCCTAAGTCAGAAACACACCTTTTACATCTAAAAAGTGAGGCAATGTCTCTTTTTTCCTTCATGAAAGAGGCATTACCCCCTTAAAATTGCTTGTTCCCCTCATTAAAAGTGTGGTGCTCAAGTTTTAAAGGGAAAAAAGGAAGATTCTAGAGGCTTCTCAAATCTTTCCTCCATGGAGCCTCATCCCAATGGTTTGGGACACCTAGAGATTGAGATCCTTCATTTTAGGATCTTCTCTCCACCTCACCCATGAGATCCTCAACCTATCCTATCTCCCCATGCCTTTAAATATTGTCTTACCCTGCATGGGAAAGAGGAGGAAGAATTGTGTTAAAGACCCAAACTCTGTCAAAATAATTCTTGAGCTATTGGAGGCAAGGTGAAGTTAGAGGCAAAGAGCCATTGGAAGGAACTCTCAACACTAAGGCATAAAGGTTGTAGTCTCTCCAATCATTTCTAATACAAAGTTTATTTTCTTTCCCATATTTATCGTATCATTCATATATATTTCTTGATTCCTTGGTCACAAGCATAGATCTGGTTTATTATCTTATATGTTGTCATCTTTCTCTTGTTTCCTTCAATCTTTTATAGGTTCTTCCGTGGTAGTAGAGGAGAAAGATTCAAGAATAGCGAGGACAACCTTTAACAGAAGTATTGTGGCATTATATTCAAGAAATTAATGAGATCTAGGGAAAGTTTAACATTCTGGGTTTGTTTTTTGTTCTATACTTTTATAATTCAGATCTAGGGAAACAACTTATATCCGCAGAAGGTGAGAATTTCCAGCAACAAAATTGGTGAATCAACTACTTTCCAAGCTTTGGGTTCTCCTCAGCTTGTGCCAGCCACCGATCAGATACTAGATTTTAATCAAAGACCTACTGCACCTTTAGGGATCCTTCCTTATTTACCTATTACATTAGGAGGGAAAACTCTCTGTATTGATGTTATGGTTCTGTTGCGCCTGCAACATTCTCCCAAAATTCTAAAAAAATTTGGGACCCTCCTTTACTTCGAGTTATCCATTTTCCTTGCCTAGTTTCATGCTCTTGAGTTTTGCTTATGGATTTATGGCTCCTTCCCGAATTTTGAATGCTAGAAATTGACTAGTTTTTCATAGTTAGGATGTTTAAAGACTTCCATTGAAATTGAGTCCCTGTCATTTTGTAAAAGTTTTTGAATTTTCGTTGCCAAGTCTTCATGTCAGACGCTTTTCTCCTTGTTTTCCTGACCGTTGCGAGCGTCTTTCGGTTTCTATTTCCTTTTCCCGCCCCGCCGTTGCGGGTGGCCTTCAGGTCCTTCTACCCGTCTATCGCGCCGCTGTAGCGGAGGCTTTTCGATTCGTAGTTGGCTGTGTCGAGCCCGCCGTTGCGGGTGGCTCTCAAGTCCGCGTGGGTTTATCACTACCGCCATTGCGGGGAGTTTCCGACCCTTGATTTTCTTTTCCGTAGCGGACGATCTCTATATCCGTCCCCGCCATTGTGGACCGTGTCGCATGACGAAACAATTGATCGTCGCCTCCGTTGCGGGTGATAGAGTGATGGGAGCGGTCCTCCGTTGCGGAGGTTTACAAGCTCCAGACCTCCGATATAATTTCCGCCGACGCCCGAGGTATGTTTTGAGCCATATTCGCCGTTGCGGGTGATAGAGTGGTCGGAAGTGTCTGCCGTTGCGGGTGGTATGAAGCTCGTGCCACCCGACTTATCTTTCAGAGCTGCCTCGATTGATGTGACTCCTCGCACGTGTGGTTTTGTTTATATGTGTTGGGCGACAAGCAGGGTTTTTGTTGTTTTCGAAGGCGTTGTCACGGTGAGACGAACTAGCGAGTTTAGAAGCGCGTGAGAGCTAGCTGTTGGTGTACCTGTGGCCAGGTGGCAGGGGAAGAAGTCCAGCCATCATCTTCTCACCTCGTTAGGTGGATTGACAGGTAGGATCTTGACTCTTATCATCGTTTTTTTTAAGATTTCTTTTACGCGGTGGGGGGTTTTAAGATTTGGACCCGTCGTCCCGTTGCGCCAGCGGGGAGTTTCTCCCTTGGTTGGGTTTTTTCTTCAGTCGTCCACCTGGCATTGCATGCCGTTCGGTTAGGGTTCCCGGTTGAATTGTTTGATCGGTTATAGGGAGAGAGTTTTCGCCGTTTATGTTTAAAAGTCTGCATTTCCTTTTTCTGCCGTTTCAGTCCTTTGGGGGGAAGCGAGGTGCAGGCGGCCGTCATGCCGCCTGCACCTGGTGGTTATGATGGAGGTTTTGGGGCACCGGAGGCCGTTACGCCTTTCTGTGCTAGGTTTCATTGGGCGGTTAAATTATTTGGAGTCTGCGTTGCTGTTTTCTGTCTAGGGGTCGGGTTTGCACTAGCCACAATCGCCGCGGTTTTTCCGACTCTCTGTTTACAGTCCGGGGTTGTGCGTCGTCTCAGTGGGAATTGGGGATGGCGCGACCTAGTTTTACTATTGAACGTTGAAAGCCTTGGTAGGGTGAATAGGAAGGGTAGCGTGAGTCGGTTTTGATCAAGATGCCTGGTCCAGAGATGGGCTCGTCTCCCGTCAAGGTGGGTGAAGAAGGTTATCAACATAATATTTGCTCCGCTGAATAGTCGCTTGCGTTCCATAGGCCGTAGGTCTGAAGTGTCGACTGGTTAAGCCTGGGGTTTTTATTTTTCCTCTCTGTGTGATAGGCAGTAAAATGATGGTTGTATGATGCATCTGCATAGATTTTGCTCATGTCGCTTCTATATATCAATTTCATAAGAATGACAAGCCTCGTAATAGCGTATTTTCTTGCCAACCTCAATATGACTGATAATTTGATGCATGTGGGATAAATCATAAAACAACTCATTCATAAGACCTCGTGAAGATGTGCTACAAATAAAAATTTATCAGGCTCATAACACATTGCACAACACTTCATATTTGTGAATTGTTCAGTATGAAAGCTGAAAGTTGATTGTATGCACTGATATAATTCTAATATACCTAAAAGAGAGTAAACTGTCGCACAAAGTTCATAAATTTGAATTACTCAATACCATGATGCTATATATTGCAGGAAGATCTTAAAATGTCTAAGAGACAGAAAAAGAAGGCCCCAGCAGTAGAGGAGGTGCCAACACCAGATACAGAAGCAAGAATTGAATACGTTTATGAGGACACCCAATGTGTCACAGGGGTGGAGCATGAGTACAAATGGGGAGATGTTTACAGGATGATCTCCCGCAGGGAAGTCCCGGATATGGGGCTCGAGGAGGCACCCATATATGCTAATATAGAGAAATCAGCTATTATGAAGGTCGCCACCAGACCAGATCTATGCCCGTGCTCTGAGTTAATGAGATGGGTGCTACCACATACAAACCACAATTCAATGCTCATCTGTAACATCGATGGCCAGGGCTATGCTGCATTTAGCCCTGGATATGTAGCTTTAGCTTACCATCTACCAGAGCCTCAGCTTTTCCTTACAGATAGATGGCTGGCCGACCTCCGGATGGACCTTGTAGAGACCTTGAAAAGAATGCTCTTACCGGGCAAGATCTTCCGACATAGAGTGACTGAAGATTATGACACAGCCACTCTCAGGCCCACTTACAGGTTCATAGCTTTAATGCTAAACAGAAGCTTTGGGAGGGCAAATGGCAGACTGTTTAAGCTTGAATGGGTACCCCTAATGTTTTTTATAGCAACAGAAGGAACCATTTTCAATTGGGCGAGCATAGTCTCCAGCAACCTATCCTCTTGTGTGGCTGCGGCTTCAAAAGGAAAGGAACGGAGAAGGTCTGAATTTTACATGAGCTCAATCCTAACCGATTGCATACTATGCCACCAGTCTTTCCCCGGGCTTAAATGTGTTTGGGAGAAGAATAGGATGCCCGTATATGCAGCATATAAAATGTTGGGGGCTAATCAATACCATACCTTCTATCGAGAGATCTGTGAACATTTTATCATGCCTCTGCACTCTCTCATATTCAAGAAGGAATGCAACTGTATGTCAGAAGAGGCCATGCAGGTCATAGAGGAGTTTGGTGACTATTTTTTGACAGAAAATGGGATGTATTTGAGGATGTTTGGTGGGTCAAAGACCCCTTATCTGTTACCCAAGTATGCAACAGATTATATCGTACACAAGGAAGCTGTCAGACAAGTGTATATAGATGGAGTTGGGCATTTCCTATTCCAGAAGAAGAAGTCTTCCTATCCTCCTCTGCCATTCAAGCTAGGTAGTTGCAGCTTTGCAAATGTGAAGCAGGCTCCTGAATTTATACAGGAACTAGAAAAGTTCCATTTCGGGGAGATGACCTTTAGACGGAATGATACTCACGAGAGAATGGCCGAACACTGCAAGAAACATAAAGTATTTTATGAGTACACTCATCACATTGACAGGGATGAATCTGTTTTCAGGAGGGCCGCTAACATGACAGCGCTCGGTAAGAGGTTCAAACCACAAGGTGGATCTGAGCAGGAGAAAGATGAGCGGGATAGGGCTGAAGAAACAGCCAAAAGAATAAGGGAAGACGCCCAGAGACTAGAGCAAGAAGCTGCAGAATGGTCCCAGAAGGGAGAAGAAGAAAAGAAGAAGGCTGCCCAGGAAGCAGCTGAGGAAGCTCAGAGGAAAATAGATGAAGAACTTCAACAACAAGAGGACGAGAAGACAAAGATGACACAACAGCAGGCCTCTAGATCGCAAGCAGGGCAAAGTCAGGGTGAGGAAAACCCTGAGGTGCAGACCATGCAGGTGTCCACTACCATCATTCCTTCCACCCCTATGCTCCAGTTAGTGCCCTTTACACCGAAAAAAGGGGAAGAGGTTCCTGATTTTAGCACAGTGTATTACGACAGGGCAACCAAAAGGATCATGAGAAGAACTGAGCAAAAGGTAGGAGCTGAAGGGATGGCCAGTACTATGATAACCAACAAAGTTGTTATGGTCGGAACGGATAAAGATCCCAATTTTGTCATAAGGGCTGGGAGAGCAGCAATAGACGCTACAGAGGACAATGTAGATCAAATGATGAAAGAGTTAGACTCAACCAAGAAAACCTCCGCTCAGCTGAAGGACACCTTAAGAAGGGAGAGAGAGGAGAGCAACAGATTAAAAAGAAAATACGAGCATGCACTTAAAGAGGTAGAAGTCACGAAGCATGAAATTCATGCTATCCAGCAGGAAGCACAAGCAAAAGAAACTACACAAGAAGCCTTGAGTAAAGCACATCAAGAAATTAAGGACTTAAAGAGTGAAAGGGAACAAATGAAGACACAGATAGAAGAGCTGAGGGAGCAGCAGAAGGACATCTACGAATCCAATACCTTATATGTTAGAGATCTGCAAGAGCAGCTGGAGGCAGCCAAGGAGCAGCAGGTAGATCTGCAGCCCGTCAAAGATCACATCCTGGCTCAGAAGGCTAGGATGCTGCAACTGCAAATGGCCCTGGAAGAAGAAAGGTGTCAAATCTTGCAGATTGATGGCAGGCTGGATGAAATATTAAATACAGCATCCTATTTCATGGACAGATCACAAGACATCCTGGAGGTGCTGACTTCAAGGATAACCAAAGTAGAAGATGATCAAGAAGCCCCAGCTGAGCTACCAGTTAAAGATAAGCAGCCTTTGAAGTGGGACCATGATCTGATCGAGTTTGTTGTCATTACTGCAGAGGACTTTTAGAAGACAGTGAAGAAAATGAAGGGAGCATGTACAGAGTTCTTTAGAAGAGCCCTTGTCACCTATAATCGCTGTCAAGTGGAAGCTGAACATAGGCTACATGAATTCCCTGATCATGATACAATTGCAGAGGTGTTGCAGACAAGGCAGCAGGAGGATGAAGCCAAGGTCCAATGCATCAGAGCCCTTGATGAGTCAATCCTGAAAAATGAAATTGGACACGCCGCCATTAGTATTCAGCTCTTGGAGGAACAGGTGCACCTGAACAAGGCCAGAATAGAAGCTATTCAGAACCAAGCAGATAAGTTCGAGCTGAATATACAATTCTTGGAGCCCCACTCCTTTGAAGGACTCGCGGCTGAGGCAGTAGCGTGGAAGAAATTTTTGGAAGACCAAGCGGGCCCCTCCAAGTGAGAAGGACTGGTCAAACTTTGTATAATGTAATATGTTGTAAGGGATTGAGAGAAATTGAAGCGTTGGGGAGCCCAAAGGTCACTTTGGGCAACCCAAGCATTTTTTGCTTTTTGTATAAAACTAGGGAAGAGAGACAAAGGAGGGGCTTTTTTCCTCGGTCACACTGGATGACCTATTGTAAAGAAGAACTATTTCCTTTTTGCAATAAAGAATTGTAGTTTGCCTGTTGGAGAAAGTGCTGTGGGATTTTCCAAATGGTGTGCAATGGATGGCAGGAAAATGAACTATTTTGTTTTTCAGCATATGTCCGTGAATTGTGAGATCGTTCTAACTCTATGACTTATGTCTTGTTGAATGATTTCCGGTTTATTTTGTGGAAAATTCACTTTTAGTAATGCTGGTGCTTCACATAACAGTTAGCTATCTGATTGTTGGAATAATTTCTCTTTCATGTGCTGTAAATACAAATATCAGTTACCTGTGATTGTGTTTATTCTACATGAAGTTAATGCATTGCTAAATAATTATTATTTTGGCTCCTCGGGGATAGATAGTTAATCATCTTAGTTCATAGTTGCATATGTGGTTTAGATGTTGTGAACATAAGACGAGAGGTAAGAACCTGCGCAGCACATTGTGTGGTTCCCGACATCCTTATCACCCTGCATGGTTTAGATAGGCATGTGCATTGCATATTAAGTCAAAATACAAATTCCAGTGGACCGGGCCGCAACCGGTAAATCCTTGTTGTTACTTTGACCTACGGTAGCCAGACCGTAAACCGGACGGATTCCCTATACCAAACAGTCAGCGGGCTAGTTGGGAACGCTGATTGGGGAGAATCCCTTACTGTTGCGGCCTGCGAATTCCCAGGAATCAACAGTTTTGGCGCTAGAAGGAGGGCCTGCCAGAAAAGGCTGGCCATGGAACTTAATTTTCCCAAGACGACCCTACCAGCAGATGTTTTGAAGCTTTCAATATCACCCAAGTTTGAGGTTTTCCTGTCCTTCAAACCCTGCTTGCTTAGTGTTTCTGCTCACTTTTTCTCATGGCGGGGAATCTACCTAACCCCTTGCTAGCTTGGAGAGCTAGGTCTCCTCTGAACTTGAATCCTCCTCTACACAATCTGCCTCAAGCTTTCGACAAGATTTTACCTAAGTTTGACCCTGCGGACAACAGTGCTGTAGATGACCACCTTCAAAGGTTTTACCTAGCGCTAGAAGGGCTAAGGGCTGGAGAGCATGAAGACGTAGTGTGCAGGCTTTTTCCTCATACTCTGAAAGGATCAGCAGCATCATGGTATTTTGGACTGCCTGTAAATTCCATTCCAGATTGGGATACTTTTGAAAGAATCTTTAGAAATAAGTACACAACCCAGAAGATTCATGCCTCGTTGATGAAAGGGCTTGGTTTGTTGAGGAAAAAGAAGAATGAAAAGGTGCGGAGCTTCACACAGAGGTTTTCACTGAACCTAAAAAAAATTTCCGTTATGGACAAACCCGCAGATAAAGTTTTAATTGAGTATTATACCTCAGCCCTAGGACCTGAGCTAGCTATGTTTGCCAAGATGAAATTCAAGCCTACATTGGTGGAAACTTATCAAGAAGCTGAAAGAGTAGAGGCTGAAAGTGAGAGTATAGAGGGCTATCCTGACTCAGTTGAGGGGAAAACCGCTATAAGAAGAAGCTCATTGCTGTTTAAACCTAAAGAAGATCAATCACATGATTATCATGAGATGATGAAAGTGCTTCAGAAGCTGTCCAACCGAGTTGTAGAATTGGAGAAAGGAAGGGACATTCAAACAACCAATAAGCTTCCCCATCCCAGAGAAGAGAGTGACAACCAAAGGCAGGTTTCCCCACCACCAAGCGTGGCATCAATAAACATAACAGAGATAGGAGATGATAACTTCTGTACCTTTCATCAGCAACCCCACTCTGAGAAGAGATGTCCCCAATGGATACATTCAATGACACAGGTGATGAACAAATTGTTGGATCCTGAATTGACTAGATACAGTGGTGAGGAAGAAAAAAGGAAACGAACCATGGAAAAGAAAGAAGATGATACCATGTTTTCATGGAATGGAGTTTCACTGTTTAATATGGAAGAAAATGCTCTCCAATCTCATCATACACTTATAACCACAAAGAATGAGAACCTGGCCATGGAGAACAATGAAATAATGGATGTACAAGAGGAGATAAAGGGACAGGCTGATATGAGGGTTAAAGACGATTCACCTAAAGATATTCAAGGCAAACAGGAAGCAGAGCCACCCATTAATCTTACCAAGCGGGTAGAAGATTACAAAGAAAGCGCAGCTGATAAGCTAAAGGAGGAGTTGCCCACTACTAACCAACCTGAAGAAGAAAAGAGTGAGCTCATCAAGACCATGAAGACCAGCGCTCCACCTTTCCTAGTAACTCTTGAAATTTTAAATCATAATGTCCATAACTGTTTGGTAGATTCTGGATCATCCACAAATGTTATGCCTCTGATAGTCTGCAAAAAACTCAATGGACAGATAAAGCCTACTCTCTGGGATGTCACACAACTTGACAAAACTAGTGTCAAGGTAGTAGGAGAGATGAAGAACGTGATTATTCAGTTGTCTGCAAACAAAAAGATATGCTATTTTATTGACATCATAATAGCAGACATTCCTGATGGATATGGGATGATTCTAAATAGAGATTGGAAAGCGAGACTAAAGGGGTACTTTGCTTCGGATTGGTCTCATTTATGGTTACCCCAGAAGGGCAGCCCCAACTTGATTAAGATTCGAAGAGAGCCTTTTATGAAAAACAATGTCACTAAGTTGGGGGAAGGAAACGAACCTGCTGATTTTGTTTTGGGAAACTACCTTACTGAGCTTAAGCCAGAACATCATTCCTCAAAAAGGGCCAACCATGTGATGGACACTCAGTCTGAGCTCCTTCAACTCCCTCAGGCTGAAAGAAATGATTGCAGAATTATAGATATGGGTTCCATTTCAATAACTGCACAGCTGGACCATGGTTAGACAATTCTGGTCTGAAATCCCGCTCATTCCTAGTTCTTTAAAATGTGAAAATTTTTGGGATGGGCGAATTTTTTTGAAATCTGTGTACATAAATAAATTGCTTGTTTGCTTAATGCTAGATGCTTTCTTGGTTTTAGTACTTTAGTGCTTTATTTATTGTCATGCTGTTATTTTCTTATGGTTTTGCTAGTTTTCTTTGGTTTTGAATAAGAGGCAAAATTTTTGGATGCAATGGAAACATCAGAGGTCTGTATTAACTAAAATCCTGAGCAAGAAGACTGTGTTTTAAAGTGCAAATAATATTCTAGCAGCTGTATTCCTAACAAGCAGAGCATTTATTTGAAGTCTTATTTCATCCCTGTAAATAACTCAGAAGTAAAAAGGGTCTAAAGTACTATTTAGAGGCTCCATTCACTTCACATCTTAAATACCCAAAGGGGTGACAGCACTAGACCCGTGGGATGGAAACGGAGTGAGACAGTTTATCATATATAAATGATCCCATGCCATGAATTAAGAAAAGGGCCAAAAGCTCTTAGGAGTCAAAGGAACAAAGCATATCAGAGCAAAGCTCCAAAAAGCATAAATCTCAAAGCATAAAGTAACAAATGGCCACAAGATCCTCTCCGTCCGTGAATTGAAATAAAAAAAAAAAATATGTCATTCACACAAAAGGACACTATGGGATAGAGGATCCTGAATAAAAAAAATTCAGTAAGAAAGGCCCGCAGGAGGACTCATAGTGAAGAACTAAAGTTCAGAAAGCACAAAAGTGCAAAATGGCAGGGGAATGAGGAACAAAAGGATAATACTGTTCATTTTCTGTCAAAATCCTGTGGTGTCGAAACTGTAAACCCCAGAGGGCAGGTAAAATGAACTCCATTTATTTGGCCTCCAAAGAGTTATTCAGACCTGAAACACTCCTGGTGTTACCTTTTCCCGAGTAGATCGACTTCATCTAAGTAATTTAATGCATGAGTTGACTGGTTAGGGATGCAGACAGTTAGAACATTTCAGTCTTGTTCATACAGTCTTAGACTTAGAAAGAAAGTTAATTCAGAGATCTGGGGTTCACCAGGTAGTCGCCAATTGTTGCGCCTCCAACATTCTCCCAAAATTCTAAAAAATTTTGGGACCCTCCTTTACTTCGAGTTATCCATTTTCCTTGCCTAGTTTCATGCTCTTGAGTTTTGCTTATGGATTTATGGCTCCTTCCCGAATTTTGAATGCTAGAAATTGACTGGTTTTTCATAGTTAGGATGTTTAAAGACTTCCATTGAAATTGAGTACCTGTCATTTTGCAAAATTTTTTGAATTTTCGTTGCCAAGTCTTCATGTCGAACGCTTTTCTCCTTGTTTTCCCGACCGTTGCGGGCGTCTTTCGGTTTCTATTTCCTTTGCCCACCCCGCCGTTGCGGGTGGCCTTCAGGTCCTTCTACCCGTCTATCGCGCCGTTGTAGCGGAGGCTTTTCGATTCGTAGTTGGCTGTGTCGAGCCCGCCATTGCGGGTGGCTCTCAAGTCCGCGTGGGTTTATCACTACCGCCGTTGCGGGGAGTTTCCGACCCTTGATTTTCTTTTCCGTAGCGGACGATCTCTATATCCATCCCCGCCATTGTGGACCGTGTCGCATGACGAAACAATTGATCGTCGCCTCTGTTGCGGGTGATAGAGTGATGGGAGCAGTCCGCCGTTGCGGAGGTTTCCAAGCTCCAGACCTCCGATATAATTTCCGCCGACGCCCGAGGTATGTTTTGAGCCATATTCGCCGTTGCGGGTGATAGAGTGGTCGAAAGGGTCCGCTGTTGCGAGTGGTATGAAGCTTGTGCCACCCGACTTATCTTTCGGAGCCGCCCCGATTGATGTGACTCCTCGCACGTGTGGTTTTGTTTATATGTGTTGGGCGACAAGCAGGGTTTTTGTTGTTTTCGAAGGCGTTGTCGCGGTGAGATGAACTAGCGAGTTTAGAAGCACATGAGAGCTAGCTGTTGGTGTACCTGTGGCTAGGTGGCAGGGGAAGAAGTCCAGCCATCATCTTCTCACCTCGTTAGGTGGATTGACAGGTAGGATCTTGACTCTTATCATCGTTTTTTTTAAGATTTCTTTTACGCGGTGGGGGGTTTTAAGATTTGGACCCGTCGTCCCGTTGCGCCAGCGGGGAGTTTCTCCCTTGGTTGGGTTTTTTCTTCAGTCGTCCACCTGGTGTTGCGCGTCGTTCGGTTAGGGTTCCCGGTTGAATTGTTTGGACGGTTATAGGGAGAGGGTTTTCGCCGTTTATGTTTAAAAGCCCGCATTTCCTTTTTCTGCCGTTTCAGTCCTTTGGGGGGAAGCGAGGTGCAGGCGGCCGTCATGCCGCCTGCACCTGGTGGTTATGATGGAGGTTTTGGGGCACCGGAGGCCGTTACGCCTTTCTGCGCTAGGTTTCGTTGGGCGGTTAAATTATTTGGAGTCTGCGTTGCTATTTTCTGTCTAGGGGTCGAGTTTGCACTAGCCACAATCGCTGCGGTTTTTCCGACTCTCTGTTTACAGTCCGGGGTTGTGCGTCGTCTCGGTGGGAATTGGGGATGGCGCGACCTATTTTTGCTGTTGAACGCTGAAAGCCTTGGTAGGGTGAATAGGAAGGGTAGCGTGAGTCGGTTTTGATCAAGATGCCTGGTCCAGAGATGGGCTCGTCTCCCGTCGAGGTGGGTGAAGAAGGTTATCAACATAATATTTGCTCCGCTGAATAGTCGCTTGCGTTCCATATGTTGTAGGTCTGAAGTGTCGACTGGTTATGCCTGGGGTTTTTATTTTTCCTCTCTGTGTGATAGGCAGTAAAATGATGGTTGTATGATGCATCTGCATAGATTTTGCTCATGTCGCTTCTATATATCAATTTCATAAGAATGAAAAGCCTCGTAATAGCGTATTTTCTTGCTAACCTCAATATGACTGATAATTTGATGCATGTGGGATAAATCATAAAACAACTCATTCATAAGACCTGGTGAAGATGTGCTACAAATAAAAATTTATCAGGCTCATAACACATTGCACAGCACTTCATATTTGTGAATTGTTCAGTATGAAAGCTGAAAGTTGATTGTATGCACTGATATAATTCTAATATACCTAAAAGAGAGTAAACTGTCGCACAAAGTTCATAAATTTGAATTACTCAATACCATGATGCTATATATTGCAGGAAGATCTTAAAATGTCTAAGAGACAGAAAAAGAAGGCCCCAGTAGTAGAGGAGGTGCCAGCACCAGATACAGAAGCAAGAATTGAATACGTTTATGAGGACACCCAATGTGTCACAGGGGTGGAGCCTGAGTACAAATGGGGAGATGTTTACAGGATGATCTCCCACAGGGAAGTCCCGGATATGGGGCTCGAGGAGGCACCCATATATGCTAATATAGAGAAATCAGCTATTATGAAGGTCGCCACCAGACCAGAGCTATTCCAGTGCTCTGAGTTAATGAGATGGGTGCTACCACATACAAACCACAATTCAATGCTCATCTGTAACGTCGATGGCCAGGGCTATGCTGCATTTAGCCCTGGATATGTAGCTTTAGCTTACCATCTACCAGAGCCTCAGCTTTTCCTTACAGATAGATGGCTGGCTGACCTCCGGATGGACCATGTAGAGACCTTGAAAAGAATGCTCTTATCGGGAAAGATCTTCTGACATAGAGTGACTGAAGATTATGACACAGCCACTCTCAGGCCCACATACAGGTTCATAGCTTTAATGCTAAAAATAATCTTTGGAAGGGCAAATGGCAGACTGTTTAAGCTTGAATGGGTACCCCTAATGTTTTTTATAGCAACAGAAGGAACCATTTTCAATTGGGCGAGCATAGTATCCAGCAACCTCTCCTCTTGTGTGGTTGTAGCTTCAGAAGGAAAGGAACGGAGAAGGTCTAAATTTTACATGAGCTCAATCCTAATCGATTGCATACTATGCCACCAGTCTTTCCCCGGGCTTAAATGTGTTTGGGAGAAGAATAGGATGCTCGTATATGCAGCATATAAAATGTTGGGGGCTAATCAATACCATACCTTCTATCGAGAGATCCGTGAACAGTTTATCATGCCTCTGCACTCTCTCATATTCAAGAAGGAATGCAACTGTATGTCAGAAGAGGCCATGCAGGTCATAGAGGAGTTTGGTGACTATTTTTTGACAGAAAATGGGATGCATTTGAGGATGTTTGGTGGGTCAAAGACCCCTTATCTGTTACCCAAGTATGCAACAGATTATATCATACACAAGGAAGCTGTCAGACAAGTGTATATAGATGGAGTTGGGAATTTCCTATTCCAGAAGAAGAAGTCTTCCTATCCTCCTCTGCCATTCAAGCTAGGTAGTTGCAGCTTTGAAAATGTGAAGCAGGCTCTTGAATTTATACAGGAACTAGAAAAGTTCCGTTTCGGGGAGATGACCTTTAGACGGAATGATACTCACGAGAGAATGGCCGAACACTACAAGAAACGTAAAGTATTTTATGAGTACACTCATCACATTGACAGGGATGAATCTGTTTTCAGGAGGGCCGCTAACATGACAGCACTCAGTAAGAGGTTCAAACCACAAGGTGGATCTGAGCAGGAGAAAACTGAGCGGGCTAGGGCTGAAGAAACAGCCAAAAGAATAAGGGAAGAAGCCCAGAGACTAGAGCAAGAAGCTACAGAATGGTCCCAGAAGGGAGAAGAAGAAAAGAAGAAGGCTGCCCAGGAAGCAGCTGAGGAAGCTCAGAGGAAAATAGATGAAGAACTTCAACAACAAGAGGCCGAGAAGACAAAGATGACACAACAGCAGGCCTCTGGATCACAAGCAGGGCAAAGTCAGGGTGAGGAAAACCCTGAGGTGCAGACCATGCAGGTGTCCACTACCATCATTCCTTCCACCCCTATGTTCCAGTTAGTGCCCTTTACACCGAAAAAAGGGGAAGAGGTTCCTGATTTTAGCACAGTGTATTACGATAGGGCAACCAAAAGGATCATGAGAAGAACTGAGCAAAAGGTAGGAGCTGAAGGGATGGCCAGTACTATGATAACCAACAAAGCTGTTATGGTCGAAACGGATAAAGATCCCAAGTTTGTCATAAGGGCTGGCAGAGCATCAATAGACGCTACGGAGGACAATGTAGATCAAATGATGAAAGAGTTAGACTCAACCAAGAAAACCTCCGCTCAGCTGAAGGACACCTTGAGAAGGGAGAGAGAGGAGAGCAACAGATTAAAAAGAAAATATGAGCATGCACTTAAAGAGGTAGAAGTCATGAAGCATGAAATTCATGCTATCCAGCAGGAAGCACAAGCAAAAGAAACTACACAAGAAGCCTTGAGTAAAGCACATCAAGAAATTCAGGACTTAAAGAGCGAAAGGGAACAAATGAAGACATAGATAGAAGAGCTGAGGGAGCAGCAGAAGGACATCTACGAATCCAATACCTTATATGTTAGAGATCTGCAAGAGCAGCTGGAGGCAGCCAAGGAGTAGCAGGTAGATCTGCAGCCCGTCAAAGATCACATCCTAGCTCAGAAGGCTAGGATGTTGCAACTGCAAACGGCCCTGGAAGAAGAAAGGTGTCAAATATTGCAGATTGATGGCAGGCTGGATGAAATATTAAATACAACATCCTATTTTGTGGACAGATCACAAGAAATCCTGGAGGTGCTGACTTCAAGGATAACCAGAGTAGAAGATGATCAAGAAGCCCCAGCTGAGGTACCAGTTAAAGATAAGCAGGCTTTGAAGCGGGACCATGATCTGATCGAGTTTGCTGTCATTATTGCAGAGGACTTTCAGAAGACAGTGAAGAAAATGAAGGGAGCATGTACAGAGTTCTTTAGAAGAGCCCTTGTCACCTATAATCACTGTCAAGTGGAAGCTGAACATAGGCTACACGAATTCCCTGATCATGATACAATTGCAGAGGTGTTGCAGACTAGGCAGCAGGAGGATGAAGCCAAGGTCCAATGTATCAGAGCCCTTGATGAGCCGATCCTGAAAAATTAAATTGGACACGCCGCCATTAGTATTCAGCTCTTGGAGGAACAGGTGCACCTGAACAAGGCCAGAATAGAAGCTATTCAGAACCAAGCAGATAAGTTCGAGATGAATATACAATTCTTGGAGCCCCACTCATTTGAAGGACTCGCGGCTGAGGCAGTAGCGTGGAGGAAATTTTTGGAAGACCAAGCGGGCCCCTCCAAGTGAGAAGGACTGGTCAAACTTTGTATAATGTAATATGTTGTAAGGGATTGAGAGAAATTGAAGCGTTGGGGAGCCCAAAGGTCACTTTGGGCAACCCAAGCATTTTTTTCTTTTTGTATAAAACTAGGGAAGAGAGACAAAGGAGGGGATTTTTTTCTCGGTCACACTGGATGACCTATTGTAAAGAAGAACTATTTCCTTTTTGCAATAAAGAATTGTAGTTTTCCTGTTGGAGAAAGTGCTGTGGGATTTTCCAAATGGTGTGCAATGGATGGCAGGAAAATGAACTATTTTGTTTTTCAGCATATGTCCGTGAATTGTGAGATCGTTCTAACTCTATGACTTATGTCTTGTTGAATGATTTCCGGTTTATTTTGTGGAAAATTCACTTTTAATAATGCTGGTGCTTCACATAACAGTTAGCTATCTGATTGTTGGAATAATTTCTCTTTCATGTGCTGTAAATACAAATATCAGTTACCTGTGATTCTGTTTATTCTACATGAAGTTAATGCATTGCTAAATAATTATTATTTTGGCTCCCCGGGGATAGATAGTTAATCATCTTAGTTCATAGTTGCATATGTGGTTTAGATGTTGTGAACATAAGACGAGAGGTAAGAACCTGCGCAGCACATTGTGTGGTTCCCGGCATCCTTATCACCCTGCATGGTTTAGATAGGCATGTGCATTGCATATTAAGTCAAAATACAAATTCCGGTGGACCGGGCCGCAACCGGTAAACCCTTGTTGTTACTTTGACCTATGGTAGCCGGACCGTAAACCGGATGGATTCCCTATACCAAACAGTCAGTGGGCTAGTTGGGAACGCTGATTGGGGAGAATCCCTTACTGTTGCCGCCTGCGAATTCCCAGGCCTCAACAGGTTCAAGGTCCTTTAGATTTCAATCTCCTCCTTGGACGTGATTATGTTTACGCCATGAAGGTTGTAGTGTCCACACTCTTTCGAGTGATGCATTTTCCCCATGATGGGAATATTGTGACCATTGATCAAATTTCTTTTTTTACACCTTACCATCGTATGATTCCTAGTAATCAGATAGCCTTGAATGTTCCACATATTATTGTGGTTCCTTTCCCTTCTTCTACTTATCTTATTTCCCTCATAGGTAAAATGGGGGGCATGTCTTCATTTTATGGACACCATACTGGAATTAAGCTGATAACTCCTTATGTGAAAGGGGGAAACCTACCAACCTCTGGATATCATGTTGGGAAGAGATGTCTGTGAGCATAGTTCCCTTTCTATGTCAAGCTCATCAAAAAATGAAATAGATTTCTACGAGCATAGTGTTAGGATTATTCATCCTCCCTTGACCATACTGTCTATTAGATTATTTAGCCTAACTTAGGAGTCTTAATTAATTAATTGGGTTGACTAGTACCATTGGGTCCACTTGGCCTAATGGGGCCACACGTACCATTTACTAGAGTGTGGGGAACACTGCTAGAGGTTAACTTCCATTCGAATTATTCCTATGCAAACTATTGTAACACCAGATTTAATTAATGACAATGATACTATAATTACCTGAGCTATACTCATTTGTTTCCTGTGTGGTTTGTTTTTCTCAGTGTGTATCTTCATTTTCCTATTACTATAATAATAATTTAGAACTCATTGCTTGAGTATCTATATGGAACAACAATTTTAACATGGCATCAGAGCCATCTCAAACATGCTTCATGTTTGTTTCTCTCCATTGAACATCAGAAGAAGCTGTGTTTTAATAGAAGTCGCCAATGTTGATTTGCTAACTCTGAATTTATTCAAAGTAGCGGTGCGGGCATGACGAACCTTGAAAATATGTTCATTTCGGGAGGAAAATAGTGATTCTAACATAGTTCAAATGTTTTGGTGTTTTGCAGTGAAATTATACAAGTGCTACGTAGCTTGTGTTAAGTTTTGTGATCTTTTAGCCAGAGAATTATGTATTCTCAATCTCCTACACCACGGATCCTTACAACTTCCAATTATCTTGATTGGAGAATTCATAGACAGTTGGCCTTGTGCAAGCATGGCTACCACAGGATAATACATGGAAGGGAGGTTGAGCCCCATAAACCAGTTGAAAAGAACAAGTTTCTAAACCAGTTAGATGAATATTTTGGTTATCTATACAGTCATATATACAAAGATCTCCTCTTCCAACCTAAAGGTTTGAGGACACCCAAAGAAGCCTAGGAGAATCTTGAGAACTTGTTTGGAAAACAATGTGAGCTCCGGGGACACCTGCTACAGAATGAGCTGGTAGCCTTACATCCCAACAGTTTCAAGACTACTGATCAATTCTTTACTAAATTCAAATCTGTTGAAATTCAATGCAGATAGTGTGGAATATAAAGGAAGGATAAGAAAATTGTCCTCTCCATATTCAACAAACTTGGTTCTGAGTATTATGTATTTGTTACCATATTTCATTCCAAGCAAGAAAGCTTCCTCAATTCAAAAATTCCTTCACTAGATTCCTTTTCCGAGTCCCTAATCAAGGAGTAAGATAAGTTGATTCGAATGGGAGTCATCAAGACTTAAAAATATCAAGATCTACTAGTAACCGAATCTTCCAAAGCACAATACAAAGAGAAATCAAAGAAGATGAATCCTAAAGCAGCCGATTCGAAGCCTAAACAGAATCAACAGACTTCCAAAGGAGCCTTCAGCTCTAAGAAAAAGAAGAATTTTGAAAAGAAGTTATGTCCCTATTGCGAAAAGAGTTCAATCTTGAAGATTATTGTATGAATAAGAATATTGATCAAATGTCGTCTCTTCTCAAGCAGCATAACATTGATCTCCCACAAAGAGCAAAGAATCTTGATGAAGAATCACAGACAGAAAATGATGAAAGGTATCATTCTTTGAAAGCTATCCTTACATAATATGCAACATACGTAATTGATTCTAGAGCTTACAATCACATGGTTTCTTCTAAAGAATCCTTCTCTTCCCTGACACTGTCAAAGGGGCCTAACATTCACATGGGATATTATTCCTAGATTCTAGCAGAAGGAAGGTGCTCAGTCAGAGCGAAGCATGGTGTGTTTAAGAATGTCCTCTATGTACCCTACCTTGCAGCTAACTTGTTTTATATTTATCAGATGACTCATACACACTCTCCCAAGAGAGTTACATTCAATTCAAAAACAATTGAGATTACATAAAAAGCCATTGGTCAGCTTATAGAGAAAGGTATTGCAAATCACTCTACTAAATCTTATGAGTTCTCACATTTCTTACCTGTCTCTCCTCCTACAACTTTACTGTCTCATGCTAACAACACCACCAAGATTTGGCATGAGAGATTTGGCCATCACAATTTCAAATATCTCCAGCAACTCTACAATGATAAAATGGTTGAAGGTTTTCCCTCTATCGAAACTTCCAATGGAGTATATGTTGGTTTATTGGTATGTAAGCATCCAGAAAAGAGGTATGATGTTGGGAAGGCACATAGAGCTACCTCTACACTTGATTTGATACATAGTAATGTAGCTCGACCTATTCCCACAAAATCCATTAATGGTTCCAGGTATTTTGTCACCTTTATTGATGATTGTTCTAAGTACTGGTGGATCTACTTCATGAAACAAAAATTATAAGTTTTTGAGACTTTTAAAGTTTTTAAGGCTATGGTTCAGAACAGTTTCAATAAGAATATCAATTCAATAAGATCTAATAAAGGAGGAGATTACATCAAAGGATACTTCTAGAGTTTCTATGAATCAGAGGGGATTCGAATGGAACACTCGGTTCCATACACACTGTCATAACCCCAAAATTTTTAAAGTGATATAAAATGTCTGAAATTGCAGTTTAGTAACTACTAGCGGTTAGTGGATAATGAAACAATTTAACAATTTGTAATGATTAGTTTCAAAATACAGAAAAACTAATACAATTTTAATTTTTATAAGTTTGTATAAAAAGTATTACATTTAGTTGCTACTAGCTGTACTAATGATTTACTTTTGTCAAGTAGGTGAGAAACCATGTTTGAAATTGGGGCTTACTTAGCAACCTGCTAACTCAGATGGACTGCCGGTTCTTACAGGTTTAGTAGGTAAGCATTTGAACAAGTAGGAGTTTATTTTGCATTAAGTCGAGAAGCACTTCTTTAGCATGATAAGATGCTAGAGTATAAATTGATTATTAAAATGCAAGGCTACGATGAGGTAAAGTAATTTCCTTAGTTGTTCTAGATCTATGATAGTATTTATAGTTTAGTCATAAGGACTATTATCCTTAACATACTTAGTGCCATTTACCAGAATGAGTTCTGCCAAGGTTTCTTTTTCTTGTAAATATTATAATACCTAGCCAATTATAGATTCTTCCAGTGAGCTTAGGGCTCATGATCCTGACATATAAATACTTTTACTGTGTCATGATATTACTGCTATTGTCATGTTTAATACTCAAATGTACTGCTTTTTATGCATGAAGATAATCCTATGAATTTCAAAGGTAAGGTTTACAAATAAATTACATATCTCTACCTTAAATATTCTTTACTAGTCGTGAAGAATATCAACTTGTTTGATTCTATGCAATTATGTTATCTTTTTGCACTGCTATAAATCAAGCTATAAACATCAATTTCTAGGTTATCGCCCTGCTATATGTGTTATTGTAATCATACAATACCACATTGTTTTATAATGTTACCATATAATTTTACTTGTATCCTAAGGTGGATTTACTACCTAACAACCACTTCCATATAGTCTAAATTAAAGGTAAAACACATTATAAGTTTTGTTCTTATACTATACTAGATCTAAAGCATGTTTTACACAATAGATGATTGTCATTATAAGCAATCTTAAGAAGTAGTTAAAGGATCGATAGCAAGGTTAATATGATGAGCAACATAAGAAAGTTATACTATGGTCGACGCATAGATTTCATTATTAGCAATGATAGAAGATCTTATTATAATCGATTTGCAATGATATAAGTCTTTATACTAAAGTAGATTGCATTGTTTTAATTATTGGCAATGATAAGTTTTACATTTGAAAGTGTAGGGTTGAATATAGAAATCGACCCACTCTTGATTATATTTCTAGAAGGGCACATGGATGAGTCTCCACCATGAAATGGTTGACTTATAACACATCGAAACCCTATGTTCTTGCATTTTTCTCCGAGAGTTTGTTCTGCAGTGTGAGAAATCTTTGCGACCATGAGAGGCCTTCTCTTCCTTAACCCTTGTTACTAAGTCTGCAATACTGTGCATTGTGGTTTAGCGTTTTGTAGTGGGTGTTTGCAGTTTTCTATAGTGAGTTGAGAGAACAGGGTGTGTGTGGTTTTGAACTCCTTCATGTAGCTCAAAACCTGGAACTGGTTTTTACCCTTGTGTTTGCCCATTCTTTGCTTCAGCATCGAGGAGATTGAGTGTTGTATCCTTGTTACGTATATCACAGCATTAGCACAAGGTTTTGCTTGCTTCTCGGTGTAGTTCACTTAAGCTAGTGACTGTTCCTTCTTGGCTCTACTCTCTTCTTGCTCATACGTAAAATTTTAATCTTTAAGTGAAATTTCTTTTGTCAATAATATCTTTTAGGTTAGGGTTTAAACTTATGAACAAAGTCTTAACTTATCGTTTGGAACTATGTTCTTACAGGTACCTACAACGGCTCCAAGATTTAAGTGGAAAATCAACCTCATGCTTTGGTGAACTTCATGGACTCCAACCGGTAAGCTTCGCTCTTGATGTGGGTTCTCCCTACTTACGATATGGGTTTTCGGATGAACTTTTCAGTGGTTGGAAGCATGGATTCCGATTCTCTGTTGGTTAAGATACTTAGTTTGTTTATTATTGATGTTTTAAGTGAAAACCTTGCGGTGCTTGTTGGGTAACACAGGCTCTTGAGCTGTGATGTGTATTTGGTTTTGGTTAAAAAAAATCATCCTTATGGCTTGATAATGTAATACTGTTGATTTAAGAATATAAGAAACTCCTCATGCTCTGAGTTTTAAAAGAGCTCTGTTTCGCTTGCTTCAGTTTTACTTTTGCATGACGACTGTGAACTGTGTTTTGTTTAACCCATCAGTAAAGTATTTCGCTTATTGTTAATATAAAAGATTTATATATATATATATATATATGGTTTTAATAAGGAAGACTGTGGATTAGTCTAGTTGTATAGTTCGCAGGGTTTTTACCCTTACAGTCAGTAATGTACTTGGTTATATTTTAATACAGGATTATTATGTATTTGGTTTTAATAGTAGAAAGGGTTTCACCCCTTTTGATTCTTACAGGTTATAAGCATGTCTAGATTTGATATTTATATTGTACATGGTTTATAATTACTAGTGTAATTTGTTCGTTATTTACCTGTATATTTTATTCATTACTACTCTATAATTTATAAATTATTTTAAGCTCTATTTAGAAGATAATGTTAAATTCTAGTACTTGGCTTTTAAGGGTTTAAAAGAAAATACTGTAAACCCTACAACTTATGAAATTTTTTTTTTTGCTTAAAGTATTCTCGATCCTATTTTTAAGAACTGGAATAATGGATGATAGTATGATTTACAGTTGTACTTATGATGTTGACTTTGTAGGAAATGAAAATATTATAACGGTTTTACTTCCAGTTTTTAGTTAAGAAATACTACTTAGATTTCTAGTGCAGCATACTTAAAAACTAGAATAATCTCGAATCTCAGTAAAATTTTTTTGTAAATATAAAGGATTATAAAGAATCCTTACCTTGGTTTTTGGTTAAGTTAATATTTTATTTCCTATCAGTATACTAATACTGTAGTAATAGTGTATTTACCATTTTCTTATACCTCTGTTTCCATATAGTTGGTTTAAGTAAAACAATAAGTGTAAGCAAAAAATAGCACCACGTTTTCAGTATATTTCATAAACATTGAAATAAAATCTAATTCTATTTACATACAGACACAAGAATCATATCTACTAATTTCATTCTAATAAAAGAATCATTTAGTCTACTTAAAACAATCCAACTATGCTAGAGTACGACCTGAGTTCAGGTGTGGAAAAACACAACTTGGAAATTTAATTTTGTCTATTTATCTATTTACATGATCATTTCCATTTATTTAAATAATCCATCAATTTTACTGAACTTAACATTACACAGTTATTTTTCATTCTTAAACCCTAAACACTAACAATGCATGTAATAGATAAACTACGAATTATTTAACTAAAGACAATAAAAACAAAATAGAACTTGTTGAGGACAAGACAACAACAGCTTAAGGACGCCATTCCTCCCTACCAATCTCTTGGAGAGCGCTCAAACAACGCTTCCTCAGGACCCCTGAGCCTGTTCCTGGTCTTCTTGGCTGAGAACTGGGTGGAGAATGCAACTATAAAACCTCTGTCACCTGACTAGTTCAATTACCTCAGTAATAACAATCTTCTCTCAGCAATATGGTCTTCAGCTTAAAAGCTGCAACTAGATCAATCTCAGCAGTTGTCCCCTCAAACACATTCCAGACTCCCCTCCATAGAATTTCTCTTGAGTAAATTCATTCACCCTGAATGATCACTTCTCCAGAATGAGCAGCCTGAGCTTTCTTCAATGGGAAATTTTATAGAGATGCCTAAGTATTCTGGGTCATTTTTCATTAAATGAGCCACCTACTCTGATTCCACTTTCTTAGGGAATCATGACCACAAATATAGGGAGGTTGCCACCTGCAACAATTGGAAGTGATTTGAGGATGCTGCCACATGTCAGTTTGCTCTCCAACCAGTCTCCTCCACCAATTGACCAGTAAACACTCTTTTAACAGCTCTCCTAAGCTGTTGTCCCCTCATTTATTTATTTATAAATAAAATATTCTGAATTTACATTAAATATTATTGACCCCACTGGGTCATCAATTACAACTTAGCATAAAATTTAACACATTGTTCCTCAAATAATATAAAATTGTTTGTTTGCAAATTGGGGCATGTGACATACACACCCTCTTAAATTATAACATCGTCCTCGATCTTATTTATTCCTAGTCCTCAAAGTTCTGCTGAAATAGAATTGGATATGCATCCCGCATATGACTTTCCAATTCCTAGGTGGCTTCCTCTGGACTAAGGTGCTTCCATTGCACCTTCACTTGAACAATGGTGTAGTTCTGAAGTGTGATCTCGCTTCGCTCGAGGATACAGTCTGGTTCCACTAGAAAATCTCCTTTGGGTTCCACCTATGCATCATTCCAGTTAATAACATGAGTAGCATCATGCACATATTTCTTTAATACAGAAATGTGAAAAACATTGTGAACTCTTAAATTTGGTGGTAAGGCTAACTGATAAGCTACCTCTCCAATCCTTGATAGTATTTCAAAAGGACCACAATAACGAGGTGTTAGTTTGGCACAACCACCCAACCTCAGAGAACTCTTTTTGGGTCTCACCTTGATGAAAACATGTTCACGTACCTGGAACTCTTTTGGAGTTCTTTTAAGGTCTGCTTGAATTTTTTGTCGATCTTGTGCAATTTTCAAATAACCTTGTACCTGCTTTACAATTTCTTCCATTTATTTCAACAATTCAGGTCCTAATACTAACCTATCCACTGGATTACTCCAAGAGATGGGAGTGTTACATTTCCTTCCATACAAAATTTCGAAAGGACTATATCTAGTTGAAGCTTGATAATTATTATTATAAACAAATTCTGCCAGGTGTAAATAATCTTCCCATTTACCTGGTTGTTCTTTTACATACATTCTTAGTAAATCTTCTAGTGCCTAATTTACTCTTTCAGTCTATACATTATTCATGTTTGAGGATGGAATGAGGTACTAAAATTTATCGTAGTATTTAATCCTTTAAACAGATATCTCCAAAATTTACCTATAAATTTAGGGTCTCGGTCTGAACTTATGACCTTCGGTATCCCATGTAATTGGAAATTTTTCTTTAAAAATATATCATCTATGTTTGCAACTTTATAAGTAGCTTTTACATCTATAAAATGGGTTGCTTTACTCAATTTTTCAACCACTACCATTATGGAATCATTTAAGTTTTGGTTTTTAGGAAGTCCAGTAACAAAATCAAGACTAATTATCTCCCATTTCCAGCTAGGAATGGGCAATGGCTGAAGTAATCCAGCTGGATGCTAATGTTTAGTTTCTACTTGCTGACATTCAAAGAATCTAGCAATATATTATGCCAGTTCAGTCTTCATATTTGGCCAAAAATATTATTTTATTAACATGGTTATAGTTTTCTGATAACCCAGATGGCCTGAGTAAGGAGTTTTATGGATTTCGTCTAAAATTCATAACTTAACCTTAGGTACATTAGGTACATATATTTTGTCTTTATAGAGTAAAAATCCTTTTTCATTCAAGCTATACTCTGTACTTAGACTTTTTATTGGATTTTTTTTTGCTTTTGCTTGTAACTTTAGGTAATTTTCATCTTGTTCTAACCCTGCTTTAAGCTGTTCTTCCAGATCTATTGTATAAGTGCTGATAGCTACTGTAAAATTCAACTTTCCATTCCTACTTAATGTGTTGAATTTCGAAATCATATTCACTTAGAAAAGCTAGCCACCTAGCTTGTCTAGCATTCAGGTTAGGTTGATCTAACATATATTTTAATCCCTTATTATCTTTCATTAAAATAATTTTTCTCCAATTAAATGATGACGCCACATCTTTGAAGCATGTATCACAATAGCTAATTCCAAGTCATAGGCTGCATAATTATTTTCATGAATTTTCAATTTCCTAGACTCATAAGCAATAACATGTCCTTCTTGAGTCAATACTCCACCTAAACCATCATTGCATGCGTCAGTACATACTATAAAATCTTTATTTGGATCAGCTATTCTTAAAATAGGTGCACTGGTTAATAAGGTTTTTAACTTTCTAAAACTATTCTCGCACTTCTGATTCCAATCAAATTTCTTTCCCTTTTTCTACAAAGAGGTTATTGGATTTGCGATTCTTGAAAACCCTTTGATGAACCTTTGGTAATAACTAGTAATCCCCATGAATGATCAGACATCAGTTACATCTTTAGGAACTTGCCAATCTTCAATTGCCTTTATCTTTTCGGGATCCACCAAAAGTCCTTCTTTAGTCTGTAATGCCCCGGTTTTGACCCCGTTACATTAGATGTATATGATGTATATATTGTAATGATCATGGTGTGGAGCTAAAGGCCAAGGCCCCGCCATTGATCGGTAATGCTATGTTTTGGATTTAATTGTCACCAAAGGTCTATCGGGGCATGCGGCATATAATATGTTGGCCATCATGTAAATATGCATCATAATTAATTAATGGACACAACCAGCTACGGTCGCGGCAACTAAATCGAATGGGGCATGATTTCCTAAGGATAAGGGGGGAAGTGAAATATTTAACCTATGGGCCAGTGGGGAAAAGCCAAATGTCTATGAGAAAACCCATCAAGCTGTCAACTACCTTTCTTGTCTTTTTCTCCAATCATTTATTTCTGCCAGAATGTGGTTGAGTTAGTTATTGCATGGAATGGGAAGATTATGGGCAAAGAAATTCGAATTGGGCAGAGACCCATTTTTGAAAAAAGTATTTTGACTTCCTTGGCAAGGAAAAATGCCCAAAAACGTATGCCATTCTGCCATATATCCACGTTTTCCATTTTCCTCACCATTCTCCTTCACGTTGGGGCTTTTGGGGAGCAGCTGGAGTTTTTCCTGTTTCTTTCATTCCACGATTTTGGTGGTTGGCTTCATTTTTCCCATGGATTGGAGGACGTTTTTGTAGTGCCAGGGACTGGGTTGTCTTCCTCATGTTTTGGGAGCTGCTGGTGCATTTTCGATTCACGTTTTTGTGATTTCATGTGTTTTTACCATGGCTGTGAAGAGCCATTCACGTTTTTGGCTGTCTCACTGACTATTGGTCTCATGCACAGACTATTTGGGGTGTTTTTTCCCTGCTGTGAGTTGTGCTCACGGATAAGCTTTAGGACTGTGTGTTTTCCCCCATGTTGAGAGTTGTTTTGCTGTTACGTTTGGGGCTGTGTAAATTCGTTTCTCCTGTTTAAGCTGTAATAGCTAAATTGATTTCCTGAGTGCAATTGTTGGTCTTTGGACTGTGTGAGGAGTAAGGGTGTTGGCTTGGTTGCTTGATAAACCTGGTGTTAGAAACCACACAGACAGAACTAGAGGGCTGGTCTTCTTCTCCATCACCCCTGAATAGCACTGGAAGGGAATGCAGGGCCTGAGGGACTGTGTAGCAGAGAAGGGACTGATTCCTTGTGTTGGGTGTAGATGGGTGTCTTAGAGGTCAGGCAAGTTCTGGTGTGGGTATTCTTGGATCTGTAATGAGCTCACCATCTTAGCAATTTGCCTTCTCCAACTCCTGGATGGCCTGATAAAACCAACTTAGTTGGCTTGGCTGTGTTTTGGTTACCTTTGGCTATGTGTTAGCCTGCTAGTTCCCTTATTCCTTGGAGAATCATGCCCAGCTCGGGGGTGGCAGCGTTGCTGAGATATTAATGAGTACGCTGGCCTATGGTTGGGTGGAACGTTGCAGCGACGTAGCTGGTTACAGAGCAAAACTCTCATAATATAAGTGATCTTGTGTATTTTACCTCTGCAATTCTATATTTACTGTTAATGAAAATGAAATGAACATGTTGAAATAATGATTGTGTGAATGCATGTTGTTTTCACTGTGCAAGATGAATTAATTAAGCTGTGTATGATGAACAATTGAATTTGTGCATGCTACACTATCATGCATTCTTCTCAGCATTCTGTTTTAGCAAATTCAGCATTTTATTTAAGCCTGTACATGTTCATGGGCGGTTAGCCCAGTCTGATAAAGCTAGTGGATTCGCGTCCTCTTTGCCGGTCGGAGGCTTGGGGCCATGATAGTTAATGGTATCAAAGCTCTTGAGTTGCAGCAGTGGGCCTCTATGGGCCAAGAAGAACCAACAGACAGAGGTGTATTTCATTCTGCCTAGCCGAATCAGTGGAAGACTGTGAAAAATTTGAAATTGGGAAATTTCTGTTTAAGTGTGAACAGTCGGAAGAATTGGAGAAGTTCTTGTCCGCTGTTTCGGAAGGTTCCGTGAAGTCCCTGTCTGCTGTTGTGGAAGGTTTCATGATGTTCCCATCCGCCGTTGCGGACGTCGAAGCAATCATGCTTCCGACCCAAAAGTCACCCGACCGCCGACGCCACAGAAAAGTTGAAAATTCGGCTAAGTATGGAATGGTCAGGCCATTGGAGGAAGTTAAATTCCGCCGTTGCGGAAGGTTTCAAAATATTCCCATTTGCCGTTGCAGACGGATTGGTGAAGTCTCCCACCCGTCGTTGCGGATGGCGAATCGATTTGGCTTCCGATTGGAAAGGCCGCCGACAGCCGACACAGTAAAAGAAAGATTGAAATTTTTTTTTCTAAAGTGTTTTAATGTTCGTCGGAAGGGAGAGTGGTCCGACGTCCGATGTTCTGAGAGTCCGCCGATGTCCGATGTGATTCTAAGTGCCAGATCGGAAGAGATGGTGAAGTGGGCATTCGCCGTTGCGGATGAATTGGAGAAGTTTTCTATCCGACGTTGCGGAAGGAAGAATGGTCTGGGAGCCGATTCAGAGGAAGGAAAAGTCATCCGACTTCCGATCCAAAAGTCAGCCGACGTCCAACGTAAGTACCAAGTCGGAAGGTTTGGAGCTTTTTGAGAGCCTCCGTTACGGAAGGTTCGGAGCTTTCGAGCGTCCGCCGTTGCGGAAGCTGGAGGCATTTTCCAGCCGATTAAGAAGACTGCCGACGTCGCAAGAGAAAGTGCGCCGATCGGAAGAGGAAAGGGAAGGAGCGTCTGACGTTGCGGAAGGTTGGAACTTCCGGAGGAGACGCCGTTGAGGATGACTAAATGACTAGACCACCCGATGTGAAAGGCTTCCGACAGCCGATCAGAGATTCAGTCGACACCCGATTCTGAGCAAGCCCCCTTGACCCCCGTCGTCCCCCTCAGACAGTCATTCCTTGATGGAGAAATTTTTGTGTGTTTGGGCAAACTATTATTTTATGATTATTCCAAGAGAAGGTAAGTAATGTTGATTTGTATCAATGTATGCATCTAACATTTGTGTTATTAACACGTTTGCAGAATCATAGTCACCTTCAAAAGAAGTATTCGAGGTAGCGCAGTTTGGTAACTAAGTTGCAGTTCAGTCATGAGAACCCATGATGGGTATGATGCTCGGGATTCTGATGAGCATGCCTGAGATGCCATGGGAGAAAATGTTCGTAATAGGAATGATGACATAGAGTCTAATTGAAGGAGATTCCAAGAGACACCTCCATATGTTGCAGCCACTATGAGAAGCCTGATTAAAGCCCAGGAAGAGCAGCATCAGTTGAATGCTGCAATGTTGCAGATTTTGACAGACTTGCATAAGAAGATAGACTCTGGACAAGGTACAGCAAGACCAGAAGGCAGTGAGAGCAGTACCAGGAGAAGGAGAAGGACTTCTAGTGGGTCACCCGGTTTCGAAGAATCCAGTGGGGATTCCAGTTTTTCTTCTCATAAAAGAAAAAGGAAGAGACACCATAGGGATCACTCTCGTGATGAGTTTAAAAAGGCCAAACCTCCTACATTTGATGGTGAGGTAAAAACTGGACAAGAGGCTGAAGCTTGGCTTCTTGGGATTAAAAAGTACTTTCAAGTGCATGACTATTCAGGAAACATGAAGGCAAGGGTTGCCATATTCAACCTGAATGGAAGAGCATCCATTTGGTGGGAACACTTCAAACAAGTGAAGAGGATCAGTGAAAGAAGACTTAAGTGGAAATAGTTCAAGAAGTATTTCAAGCAGAAATACCTATCTGACAGGTATTATGATGACAAGATTAAGGAGTTCCATGAGTTGAGATTGGGACAGCAGACCATGGAAGAGTATGCAAATAAGTTTTTGGAGCTATTGAGGTATGTCCGATACATCAGAGATGAAAAAGTAAAGGTCCAGCGCTTTCTGAGTGGACTACCTCAATCTTACAGAGATCGAATTGAGTTTTATGAACCTAGAACTCTGGAAGAAGCAATAAGGAAAGATAAGTATTTCTATGAGCAAAGCAAAGGTAAACCTGATTACCATAAGGCATGGAAGGACAAGAAGAATGAGAAATTTGACCAAAGGAAGAAAGGTTTCAAACCTTCTAACTTCAAGAATCAACAAAAGAAACCATCTCAAGCTGCCAGTAAACCAGTTGGAGTGGCAGGAGAAAATCCTAAAGATCCACAACAGAATAGAGGGCCACTTCAATGTTGGAAATGTGGAAGACCCCACATGCGCAGAAATTGTCCACTCGAGAATGAGAGTGCAAGACCAGCTTATAATGTTCAAGAAGCAGAAACAGTGGGTCAAGTAGCAAGGGCATTTCCTAGGATCTATGCAGCACTGGAGGACCGCCAGGAAGATCACCAATCAGTTGTAGTTGAAGTAGCAGGTAAGATTGCTGAGCAATCTATTTCTATTTTGATTGACCCTGGTTCTACTCACAGTTACATTACTCCTAGAGTAGTGGAGATTTGTGCTTTTAAGAAAGTAAGGCATAGGAAGTCTTGGTTAGTTCAGCTAGCCACTGGAACTAAGAGAAAGGTCAGTGAAGTGGTAGAGAAATGTCCATTGGTCATGAATGGATTGGTCACTTGTGTAGATCTGAATGTTCTACCGCTTGGTTCCTATGATGTTCTCATTGGAATGGATTGGTTAGAAGCTCATAGGGTGAAGCTTGATTGTTACAATAAGACTTTTGAATGCATGAATGAAGAAGGGAACCTAGTAGTTGTAAAGGGTATTCCAAAGGTGATTTCAGTACGGTAGGTTTTAGCTATGCAGTTGAAGAAGTTCTGTAGGAAGGGTTGCCAGTTGTATGCAGCTCAGATTTTGGAGGAAACGAGAAATGAAACTCCTAGGTTGGAGGACTATCAGGCGTTACAGGAATTCAAGGATGTGTTTCCTAAGGAGATTCCAGGGCTTCCTCCAAAGCAAGACATTGATTTCACAATTGAACTTGTGCCAGGAGCAGCACCAGTGTCCAAGGCACCCTATAGGATGAGTATACCGGAGATGCTAGAGTTGAAGATGCAACTGCAAGAGTTGTTGGACAAGAAGTACATTCGCCCGAGTGTATCTCCTTGGGGATCACTAGTTCTGTTTGTGAAGAAGAAAGATTGTACACTCAGGTTATGTATTGATTATAGACAGTTGAACAAGGTTACTGTGAAGAATAAGTATCCTTTGCCTAGGATTGATGACCTTTTTGATCAAATGAGAGGAGCAAAAGTATTTTCCAAGATTGACTTGAGGTCTGGTTACCATTAGGTGAGAATCAAGGATGAAGACATTCATAAGACAGCCTTTAGGAAAAGGTATGGGCATTATGAGTTTGTAGTGGTACCATTTGGACTCACGAATGCACCAGCTACATTTATGTGCCTCATGAATAGTGTTTTCAGCAAGTATTTGGACAAGTTTGTTCTTGTTTTCCTTGATGACGTTCTTGTTTACTCTAAGAATGAGAAAGAATATGAAGAGCATTTGAGGTTGACATTGCAAGTGCTTAGGGAGCATCAGTTGTATGCAAAACTGAGCAAGTGTGACTTCTATAGAGATAGAATTCAGCACTTGGGTCACATTATCTCAGAAGAGGGTGTATCTGTGGACCCTGAAAAGATTGAAGCCATTATGAATTGGCCTACTCCAAGAAATGTGACGGATGTAAGATATTTTATGGGACTTGCAAGATACTACAGGAGATTCATTGAGGGATTCTCCAAAGTTGCACATGCCATCACTTATTTGCAAAAGAAGGGGATGAAGTTCGAATGGACATTGAGGTGTGAAGAAAGCTTCCAGCAGTTGAAGAATCTTCTCACTAGTGCACCAGTATTGAAAGTTGTAGATCCTGAGAGAGATTTTGTGGTGTGTACCGATGCATGTGGACAAGGGCTTGGAGGAGTCCTTATGCAGGACAACCACGTGATATGTTATTAGTCAAGAAAGTTGAAGGATCATGAGAAGAACTATTCCACTCATGATCTAGAGCTCGCAGCCATAGTACATGCTCTCAAGATGTGGAGGCATTACTTGATGGGCAGGAAATTTAAGCTCAGAACATATCATTTTGGACTGAAGTATTTGTTTGATCAGCCTACTCTGAATGCTAGGCAAGCAAGATGGCTGGAATTTTTATGTGAGTTTGATTTTGAGATCAAACACATAAAAGGAAAGGAGAATAAGGTAGCTGATGCGCTCAGCAGGAAAATGCAAGAAATGCATGTGGCATCTCTTAGTATTTGCCAGTCAGATTTGAGGCAGCAGATCGTTGATCTTGTTGCTGGAGATGAATTGTATGAGCAGGTAAAAGACAAATTGTAGCAGCAAAGTATTGATAAGAGGTATGAGGGATATAAATTGGAAGAAGATGGTCTTCTTACTTATAAAAATAGAATTTATATTCCGAATGTATCGGATTTGAGGAGAGTTGTCATGGATGAGATCCATCAAGCTCCGTATTTTGGTCACCCAGGATATCAGAAGACAATCGCTACAGCTAGAAAGCAGTACTTTTGGCCAGGAATGAAAAGGGATATGGCTGAATACATTTCAAGATGCATGAAATGTCAACAGGTAAAGGTTGAGCATCAACATCCAACAGGTTTGTTGCAGCCTTTGCCAGTTCCAGAATGGAAATGGGAAGTTATTTCCATGGATTTTATTACAGGATTGCCGATGACTTGGAGACAACATGATTCCATCATGGTTGGTAGACAAGTTGACAAAGGCAACACATTTTATACCGGTTAAGTCTACGTATGAGGCTGGTGACATTGCAAAGATCTTCATGAAGGAGATATTTAAATTGCATGGATTTCCGAAGGCAATAGTATCTGACAGAGATGTCAAGTTTACTTCCAACTTTTGGAAGCGGTTGTTTGCAGATTTGGGTACAAAGCTAAACTTCAGCACTACATACCATCCTCAGACGGATGGGCAGACAGAGAGAGTTAATCAGGTGCTTGAAGATATGCTTCACATGTATGTAATGGACAAACCAACCAAGTGGGAAGATTACTTACACTTGGTAGAGTTTGCTTATAACAATGGGCAGCAGGAATCCTTGGGGATGAGTCTGTATGAAGATTTGTATGGGAGAAGGTGTAGGACACCAGCGACTTGGGATAATCAAGTGAACAGGATTGTGCTTGGGCCGGAATTGATCAAGGAGATGGAGCAAGAGGTTGTAAAGATCATGCAGAAGCTGAAAGCAGCACAGGACAGACAGAAAAGCTATGCAGATAAGCATAGGGTGAACAGAGAGTTCAGTGTTGGGGATCATGTTTACCTCAGAGTGAGGGCAAGGAAGAGTTCCTTGAAGCTTGGAATTTGTGCCAAGTTGTCACCAAGATATTGTGGGCCGTTTGAAGTGCTTGAAAGAATAGGGCTAGTTGCATATAGACTTGCATTGCCTGCTAGCACTAGAGCTCATAATGTTTTTCATGTTTCTTTGCTTAAGAGATATGTACATGATCCTAACCATGTGATAAATTGGGATGTGATTCAGGTGGAACCCGAGGGAGAGTTCCGAATCGAGCCAATGCGCATCCTGGACAGGAAGGTCACAATGCTCCGGAACCGAGCCATAGGTCAGGTAAAGGTGCAATGGGAGCACTTCGGACCTGAAGAGGCTACATGGGAGCTGGAGGATGCCATGCGATTGGCACATCCATTTTTGTTCAATTCTGCGGAACACTGAGGCGATGCCAGTGTAGCATTTTGTTCAAATTTTGTGAGCACTGCGGACAGTGCTATTGAAGGGGGAGGGGAATGTAATGCCCCAGTTTTGACCCCGTTACATTAGATGTATATGATGTATATATTGTAATGATCATGGTGTGGAGCTAAAGGCCAAGGCCCCGCCATTGATCGGTAATGCTATGTTTTGGATTTAATTGTCACCGAAGGTCTATCGGGGCATGCGACATATAATATGTTGGCCATCATGTAAATATGCATCATAATTAATTAATGGACACAACCAGCTACGGTCGCGGCAACTAAATCGAATGGGGGATGATTTCCTAAGGATAAGGGGGGAAGTGAAATATTTAACCTATGGGCCAGTGGGGAAAAGCCAAATGTCTATGAGAAAACCCATCAAGCTGTCAACTACCTTTCTTGTCTTTTTCTCCAATCATTTATTTCTGCCAGAATGTGGTTGAGTTAGTTATTGCATGGAATGGGAAGAGTATGGGAAAAGAAATTCGAATTGGGCAGAGAGCCATTTTTGAAAAACGTGTTCTAACTTCCTTGGCAAGGAAAAATGCCCAAAAACGTATGCCATTCTGCCATACATCCACGTTTTCCATTTTCCTCACCATTCTCCTTCACGTTGGGGCTTTTGGGGAGCAGCTGGAGTTTTTCCTCTGTCTTTCATTCCACAATTTTGGTGGTTGGCTTCATTTTTCCCATGGATTGGAGGACGTTTTTGTAGTGCCAGGGATTGGGTTGTCTTCCTCGCGTTTTGGGAGCTGCTGGTGCATTTTCCATTCACGTTTTTGTGATTTCATGTGTTTTTACCATGGCTGTGAAGAGCCATTCATGTTTTTGGTTGTCTCACTGACTATTGGTCTCACGCACAGACTATTTGGGGCGTTTTTTCCCTGCTGTGAGTTGTGCTCACGGATAAGCTTCAGGACTGTGTGTTTTCCCCCATGTTGTGAGTTGTTTTGCTGTTATGTTTGGGGCTATGTAAATTCGTTTCTCCTGTTTAAGCTGTAATAGCTAAATTGATTGCCTGAGTGCAATTATTGGTCTTTGGACTGTGTGAGGAGTAAGGGTGTTGGCTTGGTTGCTTGATAAACCTGGTGTTAGAAACCACACAGATAGAACTAGAGGGCTAGTCTTCTTCTCCATCACCCCTGAATAGCACTGGAAGGGAATGCAGGGCCTGAGGGACTGTGTAGCAGAGAAGGGACTGATTCCTTGTGTTGGGTGTGGATGGGTGTCTTAGAGGTCAGGCTAGTTCTGGTGTGGGTATTGTTGGCTTTGTAATGAGCTCACCAGCTTAGCAATTTTCCTTCTCCTACTCCTGGATGGCCTGATAAAACCGACTTAGTTGGCTTGGCTGTGTTTTGGTTACCTTTGGCTATGTGTCAGCCTGCTAGTTCCCTTATTCCTTGGAGAATCATACCCAGCTCAGGGGTGGCAGCATTGCTGAGATATTGATGAGCACGCTGGCCTATGGTTGGGTGAAACATTGCAGCGACGTAGCTGGTTGCGGAGCAAAGCTCTCATAAGATAAGTGATCTTGTGTATTTTACCTCTGCAATTCTATATTTACTGTTAATGAAAATGAAATGAACATGTTGAAATAATGATTGTGTGAATGCATGTTGTTTTCGCTGTGCAAGATGAATTAATTAAGCTGTGTATGATGAACAATTGAATTTGTGCATGCTACACTGTCATGCATTCTTCTCAGCATTCTGTTTTAGCAAATTCAACATTTTATTTAAGCCTGTACATGTTCATGGGCAGTTAGCCCAGTATGATAAAGCTAGTGGAGTCGTGTCCTCTTTGCCGGTCGGAGGCTTGGGGACGTGACATAGTCACTACATGACCTGAATACTGGATTTTATCTTTAAATAAGTTGCATTTACTAAACTTTGAAAAGAGTTGATGATCTCGCAACTTTTGCAAGATAATTTATAAATGTATTTATGTTCTTCTTCAGATTTTGAATAAATTAATATGTCATCGATAAACACGACCACAAATTTATCCATATATTTATGCATTACATTATTCATTAGACACATAAAAATAGTTGGATCATTAGTAAGCCCGAATGGCATGATGACAAACTCGTAATGTCCATATCGAGTCCTAAAAGTTTCTTTAAACATGTCTTCATCTTTAATTCTAACTTGGTGATATCGAGACCGTAAATCAATTTTTGAAAATACCGTGGCTCCACGTATTTTATCAAACATATCATCTATAAGAGGTAATGGGTATTTTTTTTTAATAGTCATCTTATTTAATTGATGATAATCTATGCATAATCATAGAGTTTTATCCTTTTTCTTAACAAAGATGACAGGTGCCCCCCAGGGAGACACACTGGGTCAAATGTAATTATTGTCGATAAGTTCTTTTAACTGTGACTTAAGTTCATTAAGTTTGAGTATATTCATCTGATAAGGGGCCTTTGAGCTAGGTACTGCACCAAGTACCAGCTCAATGGTAAAGTATAATTCCCTCTTCAGAGGCAGTCCAAAATTTCTTTCATAAATACATTTGCATACTCCTTTAAAACTAGTATATCCTCCAATTTTAATTTATCTATGTTATTTAGATTTTCCTCATTGGTTACTATTACAGCATAAGCCTTGCAACCTTTCCTAACATCTCTCTTAAGCTGCAGAGCATAAATCTTCCTTACGATTGTTTTCATGGAGATTCCCTTTATGTTTATTAGTTTTCCATCATTATTTATACAAGTAAAGTTTTTATCATACCAATTTAAGACCACCCTGTTGTACTCTAACCAATCCATACCAATTAGTATTTCATATGAACCTAAAGTTAGTAACATAAGCTTAACAAAAGTTTCAAATTGATCCATAGTTACTGCACAATTTTTAAAAAACTAGTTACCTTTCTATTTGCACCAATAGCTAACTGAACTAACCAAGAACTTGCAAACTTTTCAACAGGCAGTTTACATTTTTCTACTAAGTTAGGAGAAATATAGCTTAAAATAGCTCCTGGATCAATTAAAATAGATATGGGTTTTTGGTTTATCTTAGATTCTACTTCCACCATGAAAGTTTGATAGTCTTCTTGCTGATTCTCCAAAGCTACATTGATCCTGGGCATATTCCTTGCTAAATATCCAACAGTCATCTCTTCCTGTATTGTGTGGATATTGCGGACAGTCTTTTTTCGATTGGGACAGATTGAGGCATAATGTGGACCATTGCATTCCCAACACTTTACGGGTTCTTTTCATTCAAAGTTCTTTGCGTAATTAATATGATTATTAGTAGGCTCTTTATTTTTTTGATCGTTCTAATTATTCTATGAATTATTGTCATAAATCACAATGCATCATGATAAAAATCTAGTTGGGGTTAGCTTTCATTCTTAAAACAATGCACAATGAGTACAGGCTAATGTTTGTTAGATTTCATAAAGTAGTTTTTAATCTAACACTGCTACATTGTCTCATTACACTGTGATGGAAATATAGCTGGAGTTATCTTTCAACCTTAAATCGTTGCACAATGAGTCAAATCTAATATGTGTTACCTTTCATAACGTTTTTTTTCATTTAGCACAACCACATTTTCATCAATCAAAATGCACCATTTTGAAAATCTAGCTAGAGTTAGTTTTCATTCTTAAAACGTTGCACGGTGAGTAATAGCTAATGTGTGTTATCTTTTGTAAAGTAGTTTTCCATCTAACATAGCCACATTGTCATCAAATACATTACACCATAATGCAAATCTAGCTGGAGTTAGCTTTCCTTCTAACATGGCATGGTGAGTGAAAGATCATGTGTGTTAGATTTCATAAGGTAGTTTTCCATCTAACACAACACATCGTCATTGATCACATTGCACTGTGATGAAAATCTAGCTGGAGTTGGCTTTCATCCTTAAATCATTTCACAGTGAGTGAAATTTAATGTGTTAGCTTTCATAACGTAGTTTTCCATCCAACACAACCACATTATCATCAATCACAATGCACTATGATGGAAATATAGCTAGAGTTAGCTTTCATTCTTAAAACATTGCATGGTCAATAAAACTAACGTATGTTAGCTTTCATAAGGTAATTTTTCATCTGACATGGCCACATTGTTATCAAATACATTACAGCATGATGGAAATCTAGTTGGAGTTAGCTTTCCTTCTAACAACATGTGATCCAAGAGGATCCAAGAAGGAATTTTTTTTGAATTCCTCCAATATCAATAAAACTAGCACCAAATCTAAGGGCTCATCGAGACGATTCCAATGGCGTTCGTTTCACCTCAAACGGACTCCGTATGAGAAAGTTATCGCGTTCTGTTCTATAAGGTCAACAAGCAAATTTGGCAAAAATAGGTGCCAGGTGGCACCACTAACAGGGTGACATGTGTCATCCGTACTAAACAAACATGATGACATGGCATGGTGATGTGTCATGATGACATGGTATGATAATGTGTCATGATGACATGGCATGGTGATGTGGCATGATGACATGGCATGGTGACATGGCATGATGAAGTGGCATGATGACTAGCATGCATGCATTTGTTCTTGAAATGAGTTTTAGGACATTCATTCATTTACTCATGAGAAATTGTAAAATGATTAATATTTGAAGTGAGTGGAAAAATTACTCACATATTACTCATTTATTTTATTCCTTGAGTTGTTATGAAGTTAATGCATGGTTGTAACCAAAAACAAACATGCCATATTTGTAAAGAAGTTGTAACAAGTTGGTTTATTATTTAATAAAAATCTCAACCATATGAAAACCAACGAGGGGAAGTTGTAACCAAGGCCAAGACAGGAAAATTAGTTGCAACCAAAGGAATCCATGAGAGTCATGTGAAGAAGGGAAAGACAACCTATATAAACCCATTCAATTGTCATTTCCCACTCATGCTTTGGAGTAGAGACTTTGTAGCTAAAGGAGAGAAGGGAGATTGCGTAGCTCTGCAGGAGAAAGGTACGAGTGTTTATACTCGTTTTACACTGTCTTCAGGCTTCGGAGTTGCTGGAAGTAGTCTTGTTGTGTTTTGGGCAGTGGTTCTCTTCCTGAACATTGTCGCCAAGGTATCATTGTATCATTGCCATGTGTTTTTCCTTATGCTAAGATTATAGATCGGCCCTCCTATTAAGAAGCAGGCTTGGAGACATAGTCCATCCTGGATGAACTCCGTTATCAACTTGTCTTTATGTGCATGTTGTCTATGCTATTTGGTTCTCTTCTTATGGATTTGTGAGCTTCGTTCATGCTCTTTATGCAATTCATGTTAACGTCATAGAGTAGCAAAGATCTTGTTTTCGGATCATGTGGTATCAGAGCAAGACTATTTGACGTTGGATTGTGAGTGTGGATTCTCATGAGGGCTAAACTGCAAGCTAGTGAGGTTACATTAGAGCCTCACAATTCTGAGATCGGATGTGCACACCGAAGGAAGAATATGGATGCTAATGATGCCCGCATCGAGATGGAGGAAAAATTTCACAAGGTCTTCTATATGATGGCCGACAAGGTAGACAAGTTGTTTGCAGACTATGAAGAACGCATTGCAAAAGAAATAAAAGGCAGTGAAGTAAAGAAGGAAGACAAAGAAGTGAAGGACGAAGGCAATGCTTCAGTTAACCACGGAGGAGGTGGCAAAGAGCCTCCTGAGCCTCCCTCTTCACCTTCAGCTTCAAGCACAAGTTCAAGTGCTTCTTCCTCATCTCATTCTCAACATTCCAAGGTTCCTCACAAAGAGCCTCAAAAGAAGCCCTTATTGAAGCTCGATGTGAAGTTTGATTTGCCCATGTCTAATGGGGAATCGAATGCAGAGAAGCTAAACAATTGGATAAGGAAAATTGAGGTCTATTGCTGAGTCCAGCAGATCAAAGAAGAATATGTGAAGATTTAGTTGGCTTCACTTCGGCTGACAGGAACCACACTTATATGGTGGGAAAGCAAGCTTCAGCAAGGTAGCAAACAAATGGGTAATATTCTCTCATCATGGTCTGCTTTCATTTCTGCTTTATGTAAGCAATTTTATCCATTGGGTTATGTCCAAAAGGCTATGATGGATTGGAAAAGTTTTAGACAAGGAAAAGGTCAGAGTGTTCATAATTTTACTGAAGAATTTAGAAAGAAAGCTCTAGAGTTGAATATTTCTTTAGATTCTCCTGACACTCTTTTGAAGTACATTGGTGCTCTTCACCATTATCTATGCCATACTTTGCTGTTGTTGAATCCTACTAGTGTGGATGAAGCAAGTGTTCAGGATACTAATCTTGAGAATAGGGGGAATCATTTGCAAGAAGACCATCAGAAGGAGCCTCTCAAGCACAACAACAACCACAAATTCAAGAAAAAAGACAAGAGCAAGAAGACAGCTACTACCAAGAAGGAAGGAGGAAAGCTCCATTGCAACCATTACGACATTGATGGGAATGATGAAGAAAGTTGTTGGAAGTTGCATCCTGAACAAAGGCCAAAGCATTATGGAAGCAAAAAGAATAAAAATACTGTTGCAACAACGCAATGAGATTTGGGTTCTGACTCAGGCGACGAAACCATGATTACAGCCATGGGAATGCAAGGTAACAAAACTCCTCATACTGGTTCAAGTTATACTCATGTTTCTAAAGAAAATGATAAAAGAAGAAGTGAGTTGTTTTATATTGTGTGGCCTAGAACAACAATGATACTCGTTTTACACCGTCTTCAGTCTTTGGAGTTACTGGAAGCAGTCTTGTTGTGTTTTGGGAAGCGGTTCTCTTCCTGAACATTGTCGCTAAGGTATCATTGTATCATTGCCATGTATTTTTCCTTATGCTAAGATTATAGATCGGCCCTCCTATTGAGAAGCAGGCCCGGAGACGTAGTCCATCCTAGACGAACTCCATTATCAACTTGTTGTCTTTATGTGTGTTTTGTCTATGTTGTTTGGTTCTCTTCTTATGGATTTGTGAGCTTCATTCATGCTCTTTATGCAATTCATGTTAACGTCATAGAGTAGCAAAGATCTTGTTTTCGGATCAACATGGCACTATAAGGGAAATCTTATGTGTGTTATCTCATTACACCACGATGGAAATCTAGCTGTAGTTAGCTTTCCTTTAAATAACATGGAATAATGAGTGAAAGCTAATGTGTGTTAGCTTTCATAAGGTAGTTTTCCATGTAACACAACCACATTGTCATCAAGCACATTGCATCATGTTGGAATTCTAGCTGGAGTTAGCTTTCATCCTTAAATCATTGCATGATGAGTGAAATCTAATGTGTGTAAGCTTTCATAGTGTATTTTGTCATCTAGCAGAACCACATTATCATCAATCACAATGCACCATGATGGAAATCTAACCGGAGTTAGCTTTCATTCTTAAAACATTGCACGGTGAGTAAAGGTAATATCTATTAGCCTTCATAATGTAGTTTTTCATCTAACACAACCGCATTGTCATCAAATACATGATAGCATGATGAAAATCTAGTTGGAGTTAGCTTTCCTTCTAACAACATGGCGCTATAAAGGAAAGCTTATGTGTGTTAGCTCATTACAACATGATGAAAATCTAGCTAGAGTTAGCTTTCTTTTAACAACATGGTATGATAAGTGAAAGCTAATGTGTATTAGCTTTCATATCGTAGTTTTCCATCTAACACAACCACATTATCACATTGCACCATGATGGAAATATAGCTGGAGTTACCTTCCAAAATTAAATCTTTACATGGTGAGTGAAATCTAATGTGTGTTAACTTTCATAATGTATTTTTCTATTTAACACAACCACACCGTCATCAATAAAAATGCACCATTTTGGAAATCTAGCTAGAGTTATCATTCATTCTTAAAAGATTGCAAGGTGAGTAATAACTAATGTATGTTAGCTTTTGTAAGGTAGTTTCCCATCTAACACAGCCACATTGTCATCAAATACATCCCACCATGATGCAAATCTAGCTGGAGTTAGCTTTCCTTCTAACATCATCGCACAATGAGTGAAAGATAATGTGTGTTAGCTTTCATAACGTAGTTTTCCATCTAACACAACACATCGTCATTGATCACATTGCACCATGATGGAAATAAAGCTGGAGTTAGCTTTCGTCCTTAAATCACTGCACGATGAGTGAAATCTAATATGTGTTAGATTTTATAATGTAGCTTCTCATCTAGCACAACCACATTGTCATCAATCACAATGCACAATGATGGAAATCTGGCTAGAGTTAGTTTTCGTTCTTAAAATATTGCACGGTGAGTAAAGCTAATATCTATTAGCCTTCATAATGTAGTTTTTCATCTAACACAACCACATTGTCATCAAATACATTACACCATGATGAAAATCTAGTTGGAGTTAGCTTTCCTTCTAATAACATGGCACTATAAAGGAAAGCTTATGTGTGTTAGCTCATTACACCATGATGAAAATCTAGCTGGAGTTAGTTTTATTTTAATAACATGGCACGATAAGTGAAAGCTAATGTGTATTAGCTTTCATAAGGTAGTTTTCCATCTAACACAACCACATTGTTACATTGCACCATGATGGAAATCTAGCTGGAGTTAGCTTTCAACATTAAATCTTTACATGGTGAGTGAAATCTAATGTGTGTTAACTTTCATAATGTAGTTTTCTATTTAACACAACCACACTATCATCAATCAAAATGCACCATTTTGGAAATCTAGCTAAAGTTAGCTTTCGTTCTTAAAAGATTGCAAGGTGACTAATAACTAATGTATGTTAGCTTTTGTAAGGTAGTTTTCCATCTAACACAGCCACATTGTCATCAAATACATTCCACCATGATGCAAATCTAGCTAGAGTTAGCTTTCCTTCTAACAGCATCACACAATGAGTGAAAGATAATGTGTGTTAGCTTTCAGAACGTAGTTTTCCATCTAACACAACACATCGTCATTGATCACATTGCACCATGATGGAAATCAAGCTGGAGTTAGCTTTCGTCCTTAAATCACTGCACGATGAGTGAAATCTAATGTGTGTTAGATTTTATAATGTAGCTTCTCATCTAGCACAACCACATTGTCATCAATCACAATGCACAATGATGGAAATCTGGCTAGAGTTAGTTTTCGTTCTTAGAATATTGCACAGTGAGTAAAGCTAATATCTATTAGCCTTCATAATGTAGTTTTTCATCTAACACAACCACATTGTCATCAAATACATTACACCATGATGAAAATCTAGTTGGAGTTAGCTTTCCTTCTAATAACATGGCACTATAAAGGAAAGCTTATGTGTGTTAGCTCATTACACCATGATGAAAATCTAGCTGGAGTTAGGTTTATTTTAATAACATGGCACAATAAGTGAAAGCTAATGTGTATTATATTTCATAAGGTAGTTTTCCATCTAACACAACCACATTGTTACATTGCACCATGATGGAAATCTAGCTGGAGTTAGCTTTCAACATTAAATCTTTACATGGTGAGTGAAATCTAATGTGTGTTAACTTTCATAATGTAGTTTTCTATTTAACACAACAAAACTATTATCAATCAAAATGCACCATTTTGGAAATCTAGCTAGAGTTAGCTTTCGTTCTTAAAATGTTGCATGGTGAGTAATAACTAATCTATGTTATCTTTTGTAAGGTAGTTTTCCATCTAACACAGCAACATTGTCATCAAATACATTACACCATGATGCAAATCTAGCTGGAGTTATCTTTCCTTCTAACAACATGGCACAATGAGTGAAAAATAATATGTGTTAGCTTTCATAACATAGTTTTCCATCTAACACAACACATCGTCATTGATCACATTGCACCGTGATGGAAATCAAGTTGGAGTTAGATTTCGTCCTGAAATCATTGCATGATGAGTGAAATCTAATGTGTGTTAGATTTTATAATGTAGCTTTTCATCTAGCACAACCACATTGTCATTAATCACAATACACAATGATGGAAATCTGGCTAGAGTTAGTTTTCGTTCTTAAAACATTGCACAATGAGTGAAGCTAATATCTATTAGCCTTCATAATGTAGTTTTTCATCTAACACAACCACATTGTCATCAAATACATTACACCATGATGAAAATCTAGTTGGAGTTAGCTTTCCTTCTAATGACATGGCACTATAATGGAAAGCTTATGTCTATTAACTCATTACACCATGATGAAAATCTAGCTGGAGTTAGCTTTCGTTTAATAACATGGCACGATAAGTGAAAGCTAATGTGTATTAGCTTTCATAAGGTAGTTTTCCATCTAACACAACCACATTGTCACATTGCACCATGATGGAAATCTAGCTGGAGTTAGCTTTCAACATTAAATCTTTAGATGGTGAGTGAAATGTAATGTGTGTTAACTTTCATAATGTAGTTTTCTATTTAACACAACCACACTGTCATAAATCAAAATGCACCAATTTGGAAATCTAGCTAGAGTTAGCTTTCGTTCTTAAAACATTGCATGGTGAGTAATAACTAATGTATGTTAGCTTTTGTAAGGTAGTTTTCCATCTAACATAGCCACATTGTCATCAAATACATTACACCATGATGAAATCTAGCTAGAGTTAGCTTTCCTTCTAACAACATGGCACAATGAGTGAAAGATAATGTGTGTTATCTTTCATAATGTAGTTTTCCATCTAACACAACACATTGTCATTGATCACATTTCACCGTGATGGAAATCAAGTTGGAGTTAGCTTTCGTCCTTAAATCATTACACGATGAGTGAAATCTAATGTGTGTTAGATTTTATAATGTAGCTTTTCATCTAGCACAACCACATTGTCATCAATCACAATACACAATGATGGAAATCTGGCTAGAGTTAGTTTTCATTCTTAAAACATTGCAGGGTCAGTAAATTTAATGTATATTAGATTTGATAAGGTAGTTTTCCATGTAACACCGCCACATTGTTATCAAATACATTACACCATGATAAAAATCTAGCTGGAGTTAGATTTCGTTCATTTCTAGGAGAGTACATTGTGTCATCTACTATTACAGCCTAGTTGGATATGATTGCCTTCCTCATTGTGGTGGTAAGAGGAAATTCAATGATGTAAAGGATTACTCTTTGTACATTATATTGACTTATAAAGCTATCCTTTTGAAACAACAACAAAAAAGTCTTTACTAGTTTCATCCAACCTCCCCTCCAAGCATATAGGACATTTCCAAATTGAAATATTCATCTCTATGAGAAGAACTAGAAAACCTGCTGGTTATCTTTATAATTTTATTTCCTGAAGTCACATATACTGAACAAAAGGAGACCCAAGCTCCAAAATGTCTCATAAACTTGCATATTGTGCACCTTTATTAAGTTAAATTCCATAGGTATATGGAGCAAACGCTTTGTTGGATTCCACTTGTGTAATGATTCAAGGATTCAACTTGACTAAAGGATCCAAATGCTACTACAACAATTGCTTCACAATATACCACGCAAACCTATCCAAACTTGCCATGAGTGCCCCACGCGGGTTGAACAATACTCCAAACAAGGCATGAATGGTCACACAGTTAATTCACCCCCTATAGGGCTTTCGTTTCATACACATGAATCCATGACACACATCAAACCTAGATTTTTTAAGGATTTTATGACTATTGTTTATACTTTTGTCACCTTCTCTAATGCAAAAGGCTATATCAAATTTTTATATTGTTGTTCTAGGCTACACAATGCACTCAAAACCCCTCGAAATAGTTTGTAAACGAGAATTGAGTTCTCTTACCATCCCTGCTCATGCCCAAAAATGGAGCTTTAACCATCAAAATTGGACTAGAACTTACCAAAGCTATTTTTTTGTTGTTGTTCATCACCGTTTAAGACTGAAACATGCCCAAAAATGTATTTCAACTCTTAGATTCAGCCCATGTTCAAAGGTTATGTCTTGTTACTGCTAATTTATAGTCAAAAATGATCCCCACAAAACAATTGTGAAATATTTTCTAAAGGCTTCCTGGCCAACTCAGCAGTAACCCCCAAGTAAGTATCTTCAACTTTGTCCAATACATATGCCGCCTTCTGAGCACTGCAGGTTATGGTTTCTTGCGGAGCTAAACTCAAACTCAAACTATATATATGTGTAACTTTTCATTTGAATGGGTTATCCTGAGTGCTCATTACCCGCGTAAATTATATAAAACCCAAAGAATCCATTTTTTTTGTGGGGGAGGACGTACATATTTCAAAACCTTCTCATTTTAGGGTTACAGGCCAGGAGGGAGAGGTTGCAGAACAAAAATAAAGTTTCCCTCTGATGGGTATGAATTCCCTTGGACTCTTTCCCCCACTTCCATAGCTGACTAGTAAGGCTCTGGATCCATAGATACTCACTTGGCTACTTGTATTGGCTTATATCCTTGGTTACTTATCTTGGTTACCACCCTATACTCCCTAAATAAAAACAACCCATTTAACCCATCTGCAGCTTATTCCAAAATATCAAATTTTCAACATCTTGGCGCTTCAAGATATCAAATTTTGTGTTTTCTTCTTTGAGAAAGCACCATTTTACTTCATTGCCTCCTATTCACCCTCCTTAAGTGTCTTTCTCTCATTCACGAAATTGAACAGATAAAGCATAATGAATCTACTAACTTCCAAACTTTTTTTACCATCCACCAATTGAAACAAACCCTGATCTTTGACACTTATAAATCATCTTCTTGCACTTCTTGTCAGCAATTAAAATTTCATTATTACTGAAGGAAAACATTGAACTGTGGGCTATGCTTCATTATCCAACTAACATAAAATAATTTTTTCTGTGAACCAAGGACATCGTCATAAATAACAACCTCTTACCTCTCATCTGAACTTTCCCACTTTTCAACTTTGCATTTTCTCCACCACTCGAATACAGAATTAGAGTTAGATTTGTTGTCAACAAAATCAATATACCAATCCTTCTTATTAGTAAAATGTTGTGAGAAACTTGAATTGAGGATAAGACTCCTACTCTCCACCACCTAGCCTAGGCTGAATTGACAGCTAATTAGCCAGTTGTTGGAATGACCTTTTAGTTATCACACAACTGTTGATGAAGTCCAGTTGTTTGACAAACTCACATCTTATCCTTTTATTTAAAAGTACATGCTTATTTTGTGATAAAATTTTGGTGACAGTTGGCATACTTCTTTAGTGATTGCATGTGTGCCAATGGGATGTTGGTTAGCATCTCTTGATACAATTTCTCATGTCAATAGCTCTCTTGGATTTACCCAACCAAGTGTTCCTGCTTGTCATTTTTCAAGATTTCCAACTAAGAAATTTAAAGTATTCTTGTATGATATCTGTTTTCTCCCCACGATATTTTACTCTTTAGGTCCATCGTTTGGAGGCATTTGTATTAGATCACTATGGATCAGAATTCCATTAGATAGTAGAAGTTTATTCCCACACTCCTCAGAGATCATTTACCGGTAATGCTAGGCTTTCTGGTAAGTAGCTCATTTTTTTGATGAATTTGTACCCAACCTCCATAGTTTACCCTCATCCTTACTAACTACTTCAATGCTGCCAGGTTATTCTGTAATCTCCTAATTCTTGTCTCTTGTCCAACCGCCTCTGCTCATAATTTTCATGATGAGTCCAACCCTTGTAGTCTCTTATCTAGCAGCCTCTATTTTCCCATAACACATTGTTCAAGGAGTCATCCAATTCCTTAAAGGAATAGCAATTTTTAAAATTTAATTAGCAATCTCTTTTGGGATATTTTTTCTCACAGTCCTCCTATTTGTAGCATTTAATATCCAATATCAATTGTTTTTGAGGTACCTTATTAGTGAGGGGGACTTGTTAAACAATTTTTAATCCTTCGTGATGGGTCAGTGTTTGAACCTGTGATAATATAATGAATTCAACATACATGAACTCAAGTGTCCTTACCTGTATATTAACCATCTGTTGGACTATCTTTCTAGTGTTGCAACAACTGCTAGCTTCCTGAGACTCATGAAGAGTTGAAATTTGGTCCAAAGGGCACAACGATGGATTCCCACACAGATACTGGGACTGTTAAACTAACTTCTGACACTAATACTTTGTCAGGAATATATTCAACTTATAAAACTCCACAATCTGGTGTGCCTGTGGCTTTCAACAGTCCTCACAAACTAGATTCCAACTCAGCAATACCAGCAGGATCATATGGCCACTCAATCAATTTACATCAGCAACCAAATATGTTAGTTTTAGTGGTAGTTGTATCATCATCAAGTGCTAATTTTGTGAGGTATGATCTTGTGCATACATCTTCAGGTCAAAATTTTCCAACTATGGCACAGTCTAGTGGAACATTGGATCTATCAAAAACTTTCACTCGGGCTAAAGAAACCAACCTCATTTCATTGGAGGCTCTACAAATGAAATCTTCTTGTTCAACATCATCTGCTACTGAGAGAATTTATGGTTCAAATCCTTTAGCTGTTTTAGTGGCTGTCAGCGGAGACATATTTGGTTCACAATTCACTACTGTGACTGAACTATCAGCTACAAAGAAGTCTGATGCTGCAGTTAATAATTTGCCAATGAACATGCCTAGCCTAGAAACAGTTGTTCCTAATGAAAATATTATTTTAACTTTTGTTTCTGCCCCTGGCCTAGAACAAAATAACTCTTTTGAGGAAAAGAAGAATAGTGAATGTGTGAATTTAATAGGTCATGTAACAATGGAAAATATGAGAAAGATAACTAAATCCGAGCAGAGAAATAAAAAATAGCAGCTGTAGAAACATGCACCATCAACTGCTACCCTGCATCCGAGCCCTAAGGCACATTTTGAATCTAAAGGGGAGGGTTTCTTAGAGATATTGCTTAGTGAACTTGGGCATTATAATGGGAAGGTAGATAAATATTTTTCCAATCACATTTCATTACCTACGTCAATGGCTACTTCAAGTTTATCCCCACAGAAGGCACAAAACCCTAAGTTGTAGTGCACAGAAGTCTTCATCTATAGTAGCTAAAGTTGATGACATGAATGTCTCCTCAGGGGCTACTGCTGACCTGTTCAGAAAGGATTTTGGAAAGATTGTACCGTTTCCATTGCTGGAGCATGGTTCTATAGTCTGTTCATCCAGTTTAATTAGTGATTCATTAAGGACATGCAAAATATGCACAGAAAAATAGACATCAGTACAGAAAGAAAATCACATGGTAATTCCATCCTTGCAAAAAAATCGCACTTCAGAACCTATGAGTGAGATCTCAGGTAAGGATACATGCATGCAGATATCTGTATTGGTTGCAGATTCAAGGACTGCAACTGAATTTTCTAGTCAGGGCGAGCCTTTATACTTGAATTCAATGGGCCCTCTATTTAATGGGGAGGGCACCCTGGAAGTATCCCTCAATGAATATGGCATTAATGATTTGGAGGCTAAGAAATATTTTTCCAGTCACATGCCACCTACACCATTGAATGGTCAACTCCATCTGATACCCTATTTCATTTAGCCTGACCTGACTTGCTGAGCCTTACATTTTATGACGAGGGAATATCCAAACGCATGTTAAAGTTGTCAGTTATTGATAGATTGATAGGGTATGACTAGAATGATACAAAATTTTGACTTCTACTATTAATATGATCATAATTATGCTGAAACTTCTTTTCTTTTTTATAAATACTTCAAAGAAGAGCTTAAAAAACACTTATGGTAGTCCAGATGAGTACATTCTGCTGTTACAAAGGGATTAGGAAAGTGCAGTTCAAGTGACTTTTGAGCATAACTGAAATAAATTTAGGACTACCAAATAGATAAGAAACTAACTCATAAAACTCACATCATTTAGTTGTTAGCAACCTTAAATGACACAAGACCTGGACAACACAAAGTATTTAGCTTTTCAACCATATAAAGTAGCTAGTAATTGAAGCATTATTCGCATGTGCATCAGTCTTTCAGAAATCTACACCCAATTTTTATCTTCCAAAGGCACCTTCTACAAATAGAGTTAATGACAATGTAAAGTTGTCAAGATATCTTGTACTTGGGCAGAACATGGTGACACCTTTTCAATGCCATACATGCTTCTATGAATTGATGGCAGGAAATGCCTATATATCCTCCTTACTTCAGCATCCTTCCCTTCATGTTAGCTATCAATGAATGACTTTACAAAATTCTTTATAGTCAATCCATCCTTAGTTTGTTATTTCAATGCAGCCTGACAAATGGCAATCTTCTGGAGCAGCACTGTTGTCAGGAAAATTAGCCACATCATTCTATGACCCATCTCCTTCAACCATGACTAATTAATGAAAGGCTCCAAACTCTATTGCAACTATTCTGATAGATCTCCGGTTTTCTCTGCCATGGTAGTCTTACATCAAATAACTTTGGGAAATTACATGCCTAGATATAGGTTGCTCTAATTAAAAATATGAATTTCAAATCTACCGACTCCAAGGTCTAGTTAAAGCCTATTGAAGTTATCCAATGTGGATGATTGATAAATTTCAAACATTAGACATCCACGATGTTGCTTTGATGGCGGGGAGCCCATAAGGAATTCATTCAAATTAAAAATTCTAGGCTTTAATATTAATCATTGCTTCAACCTAATAAATGATGCCAATCATGCCAAGATGATGATAAATAATGGATGAATCTAGAAGCACCCATACCATGTCAGTGGTCAATTTTGATTAATTTACACTCCTATCAGGTAGTCACATTTCCTCTTGCCACCTGATAGAAGAGTGATGGCTAATTGAATGTAACCAACCTTGGTCTCTCATGGGTGATCTTTAATTGTGTTATGAAAGATTGTTGAGAGATTTCAATCTGTAGTATTCTCCAGTATTAACCTCCATTATAACTATTCTCAGATCTATAGAAGTAGAAAGCAAGAAAGTGGAGTGGCAGGTATGACAAAGTAGATCTCATACCTAGAGGAGTTAAATTATAGAAGACTTAAAAGGACACCAAAAGAGAATATATAGAAGTATGGAGGGACAAATGAGATTCAAAAAATAAGGACAAAAGGTACCAAACTCAAAACTCAATGGAACTTAATAAAGTTGAACCTCTTGACTTGTATATCACATCTCTTTATAGAGGTGTGCTAAAGTGGAGATCCCGGGTATGTCTGTTGCCTGTGTAATACGTTGTCTCCTAAGTTTTGATCTTCTGTCAATACTCAAGACAATGGAATTTCCATGAATCTTTAAAAGGTGGAAGTCAGAGAGTACATTTTACAACTTTCCATATCACCCCTTAAGAGGATGTTGTTTCATTTGGTTTGTGGATGATCCTTTTGGTCTTTGCTTTATTGTGCCTCATAGTGCCAACAGATCTAGTTTTAATGTCAATTGGTTATCAGCGCATTCTTTGCATCATGTCTCCATAACAATGTAAGGCATCCCCTAGTTTATCTTGCTTCACAACATCTGTTGTTAACCACTCCTAATATCATTGACATCTATTTCTGATTTGTTATTAAATTCCTTAACAATTTTTTTGAAGATTTTGACAATGCTCCTAAAATGCCTTTCATTTGTTAGTTTTCTATCAACAAAAAGAGCGTAGGGGGGGTGCATTTAAATTTGATGACTTGTTATTTGCCCCCACTTGCAAGTATATTTTCTCCCCATCCATTTTGCTTTACAGCTCAATTGATTGACTTCGAGTCTTGAACATGTAGTCCCAGGCCATTATGGTCTCACTAAATAAAACTTAGATAAGATCCCTTTAGGCCCTCTTTCAGCATTAGTGACAAATGTAAGATATTTGAAATAAGTATGAAGGCATTGGGAATCAAATACTTTGTCAATTTCCAACCTCTATCTGATGCAATTTATTACATATATAAATTTGAGGTGGATCTTCTCAACTGGGGTTTGTGTTATCCCCAGTTGTGCTTGCGCTATTGGAGGGTTAAGATCTAGTGAGATTCCATCAGGTTAGTTCCATTATTAGTGCATCCTGATGTTGACATTGATCAGAAGGCCAAGTAGTCTAAAGTATCCAGTAAAAAGGAGTACATAGTAGTCTTCAGAAGAAAGAAAAAGAAAATATGACATTTATAGACTGGTATGTAAGAAAAGGAAAGCTAACTTTTATAAACTGGTATAAACTATACATAATACATAACTCAAAAAAAGTGGAAAAGAAAAGCTAACTTTTCTCATGTTTTCTGAAACTAATTGAACATTTTACATGTTTCTCTAGAATATATATGCATCAAAATATACTAAAATATAATAATATAAAAAAGTTCCCGGAAGTTTTTGAACATTAGCATTTCCCTCTCCCACTGGCATAGGTCTGTCCAAAGTAGAAATGTGAATCCCATAAATTTTCCAAAAACTGTTTGTAGGAAGGAGCATTCATGCCTTGGATTTTGAACCATGGAAGTTATATTTTGTTTATTATCAGGAGAGTGCTTTCCATATACTTACTGAATAAGAGGCTTGTCAGTGGTCTGATAGAGATATGACAAATAAAGTGACTGGGAAGAATGTAAACAAGCTCCTTAATTTCTCATATGATATGATAAATACAAGAGTATACCAAATATATTTGGGACTCTCAGCTTGTTACTTCCAAGGATATAAAATATTCTAGAATTGTGTGAGAGAGTTGACCAATATTATACATATATAAGAGCCAACTAAAAAAATTTACAAAATTGCTAACCAATTTTCCATTAAAGCAATGCTAAACACAATGGCCACCCAGGGAGACTCGTGAACAATGTTCTTAATGCATGAGAAAAGATAGTTGCAAGATTTAGTTAAAATTAACTTGAATTGACTATATGTTGGACTCACCTTAGACAGGTTCATATAAACCATGCCAAAACAGGTTTGCTCATTCAAAAGGCATTCATGTATCTTTGAAAGGAAGTAAAGAGGGAAAAAATGGCTAGTGACAATGCCAAATGAAATTGTATTAGTGTAACTGGAAGAGGAATTTCTCCCTTAGCTTTTGTCAATCTCATAAATGACACAAAAGGTTTGGTCATTCAATAACTATTGAAAACAGTTTTAATTTTTCTTTTGTCTGAAATGAAAAAATGTGATCTAACAAACAACATAGACAGTGATTGTTGCACCACTACTAATGAAATTTATCTTGCTAACCAGGTATATGAAAGGACACTAATCTGATTAGTTAAGTCCTATAGGTTAGTGATTTTGTTCTCAAAAATTCATTTGAACTCCATTCAGGTCAAGAATTTTCATGTGAAGAAACATCCAAGGAAGAAAAATTATTCCATGAGAGAATGATTATACAAAGCACAATTACATATCATTACACTCTACCTTGTGCATAGAAATTAGCGACTAATTCTAGTCTTGGTCTAGTTCTACATCCTTCTGTGACTGAATCCTTGCTTCTTTTTTTTTGTGTCTTCCTCACTTGCTCTATCTTTTTGTCCCAAGTGAACTAAGAGCACAAAAACAAGAAAAGCTAAAGCTTAGAAGAAACTTCCTAAAACTGCCTTGTGTAACTCTTGCCTATATGGTATCAATGCCAACATGACTCTAATATGTACATGGATAATACCTCATTCCTTTGGAAGTTTGATGGTCCCCATCAAATTACCTTTATGACAGGATTTGAACTTCCTAGTTATTATTGGACTATTTTACAACTCAACTTGCAAATTTGGAATCAGTTCTTCTACAACAGGTATAAGAGGCTCTTCCTCATAATGTCAAACCATTGAAAATATTTGACACTAACATTTCCTCTAATTGGGAGATTTATGGCCTAGAATATTGGAAATGGATGACATGTAAGGATAGGTTTAGGTGCTACAATGGCCAGTAATAATGTTGTTTTTGTTCCAGAAGAGTTAATTTAGTGCTTTCAAGGTATTGGTAAATTCATGTTGAATCAATTTGGGAAACCTATTACCACTTCAATATGGAAATAAGGATGGATATCAACTAAATACTTAGGTTTGTTGGTGGATTATGATCACTCTTGGGAAAATTTTGTATCAAAAATGCAGAGAGTGTACATCAGACTTGGTGATTTTGTTGATGAACTAGTGTGGGTTCAAAACAAAGTTGGTGGTAGTTACAATCCAAAACAAGGATATATAAGTAGCAGGTATGTGGTTCTCTATATTGTGGAAGAACAAAGCCCCTAAAAAACTAAACTTCTAATGTGGCTAGCTTTACATCATACAATTCTTACTTTGAAATTTATACAAAAAAAAAGGTTGGGCCAAACGTTTGTCTACTTTGTAGATCTAATGCCAAGACTTGCACTACTCATCTTTTCATAAAATTCCCATTTATTAAACATGTGTGGAAAGATATGGAAGACAACCTTGGGAAGCATGCTATCTGGAATGAAGCTTCTATTGAAGGTCATCTCAAAATTTGGTTTGTCAGACCAAAACTAAAATGTCTAAGAGTCACACCTTTCCTTGTTATATAAGAAATTTGGATTGCCATAAATTCCATTCTTTTTGAATATTGAAGCATTCCTACTTTCCAAATCTCTACTCAAGTTAACAAACTAGTTCATCATTGTCATGCTCTACTTGTTAACAAACTGCCTTTTGTAACTATTTCCTATATGGTATCAATGCCAACATGGCTCTAATATGTACATGGATCAGACCTCAGTCCTTTGGAAGGTTGATGGTCCCCATCAAATTACCTTTATGACTGGATTTGGATTCCTAGGTATTTTTGGACCATTTTACAACTTAGCTTGCAAATTTGGAATCTGTTCTTCTACAACAGGTATAAGAGGCTCTTCCCTCATAATGTTAAACCATTGAAAGTCTATGAGACTCGTAGATCACTTAACCAATGACATCAACAATGGATCTATTGGGATATTGATCGTGCAATCACAATTCCTAAGAATTCCCTAAATATTTTGACACAAAAATAGTCTGCATTATAGAGGTGTGAAAAGAGAAGCTGAATATGTCTTTTCCAGATTTCATAACAAAGGTATGTTGCAGACTTGAAGAAGTTTAAATCCGACAGCCAAAGGATTACAGATTGTCTTTGTTTTTATGGTGTTTCCTATTTGTCTCTTAGCTATGTGACATGTAAGAGAAGCTATTGTCATAGCTATGGGATCCATGTCAAATTTAGTAATGACTGGAATCAACAACTTTGGCCCATTTGTATGGGTAGAATAGTTTTCATGTAAAGAAACATCTAAATGAGTTCTAGATTCCACATCAAACTAAACAGGATTTTAAGTCATCGACTTGGTACCAACAACATGAAAATAAGAGTCTTTGTGTGAGGAACATTCTCCACTTTATGTAAACGAAATTATTTCAAAGAAATCAAAACTACTAAAGGATGCCTTGAAACACCTACAAATACATATTACTGTAGTGAAGATGCCTAGAAACAAGGCACAACTTGCTTTAGATGTGTTCCGATTTATGCTTGCAAAAGAAACAATAGAGTAGGGGATTTAGAAAGAATGAAAGTAGACTAGAAACAAGATTAAAGATTCATTATACAATAGCGAAAACATCCAAGGAAGAGAAATTATTCCATGAGAGAATGACTATACAAAGCACAATTACATATCATTACACTCTTCCTTGTGCATTGGCATTAGTGACTAATTCTAGTCTTGGACCAGGTCTGCATCCTACTGTGATTGAATCCTTGCTTCTCTATTTTCTGTGTTTTCCTCACTTTCTCTTTCTTTTTGTCCCAAGTGATCTAAGAGAACAAAAACAAGAAAAGCTAAAGCTTAGAAGAAACTTCCTAAAATTTCCTTTTGTAACTCTTGCCTATATGGTATCAATGTCAACATGGATCTAATATTTACATGGATAAGACCTCATTACTTTGGAAGT
>LPNX010466284.1:375745-385887 GCA_001517045.1 Pseudotsuga menziesii | reverse complement strand
TCTTGATATGCTTTCCCCAACATCTGAATCCTAAGTTACCGATCAGCACATCGGACCTAGAAATATGAAATCGGGTCGGACCTTTCCAATGACAACATCTGTCACATTTTCAAAACTCAGTGATTCACAAGCACATCTGTCACATTTTCGCTCACGGCCAATCACTTGAAAAGGAAGACCAACTGGTATGAAAATTACGTCGAAAATCTTGTTAGTCCGTTTGCATGGAATGTATAGATCCAAAGTCATGAGAGCATATTGGATGCCACAATGAGGAGTCGTTAAAAGAGTACAGAGTTGGTCGACATGTGAAGGATCACTACACGAACGATAGGGTACAAACGCAGGAGGATTTCATGTATCGTGCATTCAGCAATAAAAAAGATAGCTGAGTTTTATAAAGGGGTTTAATAAATTGTTGAGACGTCATTTATTCAATCCATAGACATTTATAGAAGAACATAAAACAAGATATGCCATTCTTGAGCAAGATCGATGGTTTCTGAATTTTTAAACCAGCTTAGATCCAGATTTACCCGGCTCTATCATGCGCGGAGAGGGATCAAATATTTCGAGGTGCAAACCCTTTTTCGGAGGTGCAAACCCTTTTTCGGAGTGCCATATGTACCAAAACTCTGGGCATGATTGCAGTTACACAGAAATCAATGCAATGAAGAATGATTTCTTATATACATTTGTTGAAATCAATGTAACAAGTAGTAGTGGGAAGAGTGAGAGGGTTGTAGGAATGCAAAGGACGGTCATTTGGTTCAGACTCTATACAGAAATCAATGCTACAAATTTTGGTAACCAAGATATGTTTGTTGAAATCAATGCATCATGTATTGGTGGGTGGAGTGAGAAGGTTGTAGGACCATGAAGAAGAAGCCTTCTCTTGCTAAGTTATACACATAAATCAATGCAACACATATTGATGTCTAAGATACATTTACTGAAATCAATGCAGTAGGTAGTGGTGGGCGATGTGACAGGGTCGGAGGACAATAGAGGAGATGCTATCTCTTACAAAGATACATAGAAAGCAATGCAATGGAGATTGATATGCAAACCCGATACTTCAACTTTCACACTCAAAAAAGAGGTTTGCACCTCGAGAGATTTGATTCCTCTCGGCGCATGATAGAGCCAGGTAAAGCTGGATCTAAGTTGGTTGCAGTTGTGGGCGATGTTGGTGGGGATGACGAGGATTGTTTGGCATTGGTCTAAATGAAGTGGCAATCGAGAGTTCGGCTCATGAAATCTGAGTTTTGGAGTAGATTTTTCATCCTAGATCCAACCTTACTCTTTCACACTCTTTACTCACAGTTGGATGAGTTCTTAATGATTGACCAACATTAGTCAATTTCTTTTGCCTCAAGAAACATACATTTCTATATTAAGAAATTATGATAATGTTTGTCATTGCTGCAAATTCAGTTAGGTTCATATTATAAATATAGTGTTATATGAAATTATAATCACCCCTTGCCAATTTCTTTTGGCTCAGAATATATATGTATAGTACAAAGTTACTCAATTTCTGTGTAGCAAAGAAATGATAAAGTGCATTATAGCCATGTGTTGACAAAGATGTTGACAAAGATGTGATTTATTATATTATTATTTGGAAATTAATTAATATTGGGTGTGTTTGCAAAAATGTGATTTTGTTATGCTATTTGTTTGAAAAATATTAATATTGCCACGTTTGTTCAATTCATATGAACGTTCTACGTTTTATTTGTTTGAGAGTTCAAACATTGCAAAGATTGGACAATTGTAATTAATGTGTTATCCTTGTTGTTGAGAATCCAAATGTTGTCTGGGTTAACATGCTGACAAATGAGTTGTATTCCCTGATTGGAAACACGATGAACAATAATTTCATTATGCTTCCACTTTACGTTTAGAATCCTATGCAATGCTTTTAGAATCCGATCCCAATTCATTCATTGTGTTGGTGCAATTAGGATAGACATAACTCTTTGTCGTCAGCTTTTTCTTTTTAAAAATAGGTGTTTGGTGTTATAAAATGCAATACCCTAATATCATTCCATCCCATATCTCGTCTCATATCTCATCTTAATGCAGCCACGCCACACTAACAGCGTCACGGCAATGAGAGGATCCAAGTTTTGAGTTTTGAGATAAATTATCAAGCCGAAATGTATATTGCAATCATGCCCAGAGTTCTGGTACATATGGCATCATGGACAGTGATAACTGTATACATGGAGAAGTAGAATTCAATGCTCATTGCAGAGTTACGATTAATGTTGTTTCCGATTGTCCATTAAAGGATGGTACAAATACTTTTGAAAACTTGAGTTATCCTGGTTCCTCTCTGGCCGTTTCCTATACTGATGTTGTATCTTACATATATTTTGGCAATTGTTGCAGTGAAAAAAAAAACTTTTAACATGATATTCATTAATGAAAGTCGAATTCAGGTTTTAGATGGTCCTAAAGAGATTCAATGCAGAGTTAGAGTATGCAAATTAGAGTATGCAAATTTCAAAGGCATACACGAAGGCAAATGATCCTTCAACTTCCATTTGTAAATATGTGATGACTGTAGTCTACATTGGTAGGTCAATAGGTTCACAAATGTGGCATTTAAGTCAACATAGGTAGTGGTTTCCAATCATATGAGACGTATGTGAACATGCCTCGTTGGAAAAAAAATCTAGATATAAAAAAAATGACGTCAAATGCAGAAATAATACGATATAAGATTCGTACATTGTATATTTAAAATTTAAGGAAAGATAAAAATGTTTGTGTGTTCTAACAATGAGATTCATTTTATGGTTTAACGGTACAATATTTAAAGAAAGATAAAAATGTTTATGTGGTCTAGGAATGAGATTCTTTATATAGTTTAACCGTACAGTATTGAGAAACTGCTAGATGAACCGGTAAACCCCTCCTTCAGCGTTTGAAGTTGGAACGGTCTTAAGGCGTTTTCTATGTTATATATATGAATACTATGTCTGATTGAGACCTACCGTCGAGATTCTTTGAATTACCATGGATGTAACGCTTTCCATTGATCAGCGAACAGGTGGCTGATCTACCTCTTACATTTTTTCTGTGGTGTTGCACACCGATTCCAGATTCCTGATTCCTGGCAAGTTCGATGCATTGACCTTTTACATTTTGGGTTGTTGCACACTGCCTGTAGCTTCGCAGAAGAGGCTGTGAAGGTGTGCTTTGCTCTCTTCCTACTGCGTCTATTGCCTATAAGAAGAGGTCAGTAGATAAGTGCAGCAAGCCTACCATCCTCGCAAGCATATTCTAATCATGTTAAATTGCAGAAAAAAAATACTCATGCTCGTATAACCATAAGAATCAATCCTTGCAATGCCACATTCGGGTGAATAACTAACATAAAAAAGTTTTCTTCTCCACAATATTAAACTCGATATATCTTCACGCAATGGCTTACGCTGCCTCATGTAAACGCATTAATCAAAATAAGCCCATTAGAACCCTAAATTTTAAGTTATCACTGAATCGATGAAAATGAGCTTAAATCCTCTCAAGCGAACCCAAAGGTACTGTGGCGTTTAATCCTATCTGTGTTATAAGATTTTTTTCTCATCCTTTATGTGATATCAGATTCTACTCTCATAGGATCTCCAGGCGTATTGGTATTGTCCATGTAATTGTGTAAAGCCCCGCTTATTGCTAGGTATTGTTTTGAAGTGTGTATAGATATTAAGCCTAGTTCAATCTTTAAGCCGACATTGTGGAAGCCGACATTGTGCCACGTGTCACCCCACGTTGAGCACAGAATCACACTTCTACCTCATACCGGGCTGTAGAATGCGCCTCTCGGCGCAATGAGTTTAATAAATCGTTGTTTGGATTTCGATTTGCAAAGAGTGTTTGGATTGACTTAAAAGCTAAATAGATTGATTTAAAAAGGGCACTATTGGCATGATGGCATTGCTTTAAATAATTGTGAATTAAACTTTTGAAAAGGATGTGAAAAACCGCCAATCCGCTGGAAAAGAGAAACAACCGAAGAGAAGGTCGCCTTTAAGGAATCCACCTGAGAGCCCACTGGAGAATATGGGAAAACCTTAAGTTGAAGTATGAAAGGTATTGTAAAAAACATTGAGAATATAGGCTACATAAAGGAAATGAAAATTTACTTTATAAAAAAAGTTATTTTTTTGGTAATACAGGCCATTCAAAAGAAGATAAGGTTTTAAAATGGACTAGTAAACTGCATTCTAAACTGAAGCATTTAAGATAATGATGATAACATATTAAAATAAAAGAAGATGATGATGTTGATTTCTATATACCATGTTAAAAATAATTTACTCTACTTTTAACTTTAACTTTTTGAAAAATATATATAAAGAGTTTTTATAGTTATTTTTAAAGTTGATGATTTTTGTAGTACAATTAAACTAATGAAAAACAAAGAAGATAAAAAAAACAAAAGTTTGAAAAGACAAAAGAAATCCATGTAAGTTACAAAGTAAGACTATTTAACAATTTGGGAGAGATCTCACATATTTTGAGAGAACAAAAGAGAACGTGAAGCATATTTTGTAAAGATATATGGAGAGGTTTCAGTTGTGATTGAACAAGAAAATGAATATGCATTTGTGTGTGTAGCAGATTACCCATCACCAGTTTTTAATTTTAAAAATTATGATATGTAGGCTATTAAAGTGAACACCAAATTGTGTGTAGAAGACTTATGGGACATTGTCTCAAAGGGGTGTGTAGAACCTACCTATGAATAAGATGAGAATAATGATGTTGCATTGTCTCTCATTTGAGAAGGTTTGGATGAGAACATTTTAACAAAAAATGAAGAATCCGCACAAGCACCAAGGAAGCTTGGAGTATTCTCGTAAAATAATACAGTGAAAAGGGGATCTCTATAGATGTATGAGAGCATGAACATGAGGAATGTGAAATCCACTACATATATACACCACGAGATGATGAAGTTGATGAAATCTAAGTTGAAGTTGAGGAGCAACTCCTACATTGTTTGCATTCAGACATAGATCAAGAAGCAAAAGAAAAAATAGAAAAAACAATGAAATTTGTTGAAGAATGTGCAACATAGGAAGAGGAAGAATAAACCACTTTCAATTTGAAGCATTGTATGATGAAGAAAATTTGTTTAAGGAATAGTTAATGCAATTAAAGAAAAAAATGAAATCGATTGATGAATTGATAAATGGAAGACATTACCCACTTGGAAATGAGAAACAAGTGGATGATTGTGAAGAAGATGAAGAGAATCCAACAATGGAAGTTGTTGAAGATATGATGTTGAGGATGAGCATTCTTGTTTGACTTTGGATTACTATACTTCACTAGATGGTTTTAAGATAACAAATCTCCTATAAATTCCATGATATTCATCTTATTCGAATTATTTGTAACTATATGGATTTTTATTCCTTTGGTCAAGTTTTATCTCGAAGTATAATAAATCACCTTGGGGTTTTCTGTCGTGGTATAATAATATATGAATTGGGTTATTCATATTCTCGTGATTTTTAAAATTTTGATGTCTCCAAATGAAACTAAATCATTTCTTCATACCATATTGATAAGTTGTATATCTTCTATGTAGTATATTTATTTGGATAATGTTTTACTTGAAATTTTATCACACTTAAATTTGATTTCCCATATACGATGACAATAAATCATTGATTTTTCATTGCATTTAATAGAGATTTTACTCTACATTTTTTATCCTTGAAAAATATATGTCTGTCACTCAGCTTTCTTTTCCTTGGAAAACATATGTCTACCATTCAACTTTCTTTTCCTAGGAAAACATATTACTCCACTTCCATCTAAGTCACCCCATTCACAATCCTTATTATATGTCTATTTGACAATTTTGTCGATTAGTCTTTATTAATTTCAATCTCTTCAAACACCAAGACTTGTGAAAATAAAAGTCTCATCCTGGTTGTTTTGATGATCATGAAACTAACCCATAAAAATGGCCTTGGCTGACCTTAAAGTATGTAAACTACTTTTGCATGGGGTTGTTCCCATGTGATTTAAGTTCCTCCATCTATCATTTTAATAGTGATATGGAACTTTCTCTCCAAGGTTATTGTTTCAATTATATTAGATAATGGTTAAATGGGTTCTATATAATTCATTTTACTTTAAATTCTATATAAAATAAATACTTATTTTTATATATAATTTAGTAATGTATTTTTTAATATTATTAACTATTTATTTATATACAATTAGATCAACATTATTATATTTCCACAATGTTATACACTTAGAATGCACATATGATATGAATTTGTTTTAGAGAATCTTTTCAAATTCAGAATGTTTTTTTATTACAACTACTACAAAGGTTATCCATGCCTCAGCTACCTACTAGTTATCACATGTAAAATGAGTTAGGTAATTTAGATATTTCCTATTCTACCCCAAATTGTATAATATAAACACCTACCATTGCAATAACTCGACACATTATAGGTCTCCACATGAATCCTTTGACCATTGAATGGGAATGATAAGGTACAAGTTGTCTAATTGTCAACTAGAGGAGGAAAAACATGTCATCCAAGAATTCATATGACGACCTATTATCGTTTGTACTAAAAGATGAAACAAAAAAAAATTGTTGCCAAGTTTGAATTTACCAAAGAGTAGATCATAGATTTAACTGTGTATTTGTTGTGCATTTGATGTTTGTTTCCATTGAAACTACACCAAATACATAAGCTCTAGTAATGTAGCATCTATCTAAAAATCCTCATATCATTCAAGATCTCAAGGTTAGTACTTCAATATTAAAAAGAATATTTCATGAAGAGTTGTGATACCACATTATAATTCAAATTATGTTTTAAAGATAATAATGTCATTGCTCAGGAAGAACATGAAGCAATCAAATGGACCAAAAGAAACAACGAGAGTACTCTGCCATGGGAACACCATAAATCAATGGCATTTACCAGAAGTGTAAGTTACTATTTAACTACTAATCAATTGGCCATATGTTCTAGTGAAAACCTAGCATGAATATCAATTAATAAATTATGTTCTTTATTTTCAAGTGATCAAAGAGGCATTGAGATTAGTGAAGCCAGCTTTCAATAACATATTTTTCAAAAACTCAATAGAGAATGTGGTAGATGAATGTATGGATTGTTCTTTCTCTCCCAAATCTAAACAAAAAACACCATATTATAACCATTTCAATCAAATATCTGTTGATTATTCTTATATGAAGGGTACACAAGGTCAACCATTGACATTAGTAACATTGAACATCAAGACTTGACCTTCACGATGATGTCACACACTACAACATTAGAAGGATTGTGAATTGCACCATCGTTCTTCTTTGAACACTATGCACAGATGAAAGGAACTTCATATATCTCATTTTGAAAAACTTAAGAGGCATGTCTTCATTTTCTATCCCTTTCACACTTAAAATTGTAACCCTCAATCTTTCCACTTTACCTACCAAATGAATATATCAATGTTGATTGCCAATATAATTATGTTCAAACGACCATTACCTAGCCTTTTATTGTTTTACTAGTATATGTATGTATATAATTCCTCTTACTTGCTATTGATTACATGGGTTTCTGTTTATTGCTTATTAATAGAAGCAACAAAGTTTTCCTTTCTCTTTCCTCTACCTTCAACACAAATTTACATTATCTACATACACACAACTTTCTCTTATTTTGTAACATTTCAAACTTCTCTTAGGCGTTTCATTTCCACTCTTAGAGGGTATGCGGGTATGCTTAAGAGTATGCTAGTCTTTACATTGATTAATATAAAATAGACTCAGTAGAAAATAACTGAGCGACCATATTTCCTTTGCCGCTAAATACTTGAATTAATCTGTGATCTGGCGTTGATGCTATTAAGAAATCATGGGCATCAAGATTATAAAGAAATAGGAAAAACTAAACAAGTAATTTTATTAATTGGAGGGTGCAACTTTCATATTGAAGCGGGCACTTATTTATCTCATTACAATATATTTAATAACGGTTGCATAACTATAATTTATCACAACCTAACATAACTGTTTACTTACAAACTAATTGTAAGTGTTAATCTTCAACACACCCTCTTAACACTACAATTTAAAAAAAAATTGATTGAAATAACATAAAATAAAGAACTTCTGAAATGGATTTCTATTTTCTTCTCTACATATTCATATTTTTGCACCTACTCCATCATGCTGCCACCTCCCCGAACTCCCGAGTCACGGATCTTTCGAAGATCTTTCGAAGTCAAATTACTGGACAATCCACATGTCGCGTAACCTTAGCAACTAGTGAGGGATCCTTCCCTATACCACAACTCCGGAATTAATTGGACAACAATCCATATTAAGTTACACTATATTAACTTCTTCATATAGTAAAGAAGAAATCTGACTAGAATAGTAAGTTGTCTTGACTTTGTTGTTATCATCAATTAAAACAACAATCTTTCTTTACATATATATTGCATATTGAGGAAAATTATATGCATACTATATTTTGTAAATAGAACTCAAATGTCACAAATTAATTTGACAAACGTATCAAAAGAATTTTTCACAGCAACAACTCCAGCATGGATAATGATATATCGATGAAATTTCCAGGTTTCATTTTGACAGTTCTAGCTTTTAATTTGATAGATACTACATAATGATAGATAGAAATTTCCCTTTGTGATGTAAAAACAAATATTTTCCCATCTCAGCAATGACAAAGAAGTATCATCTGAAAATTTCTGATAAGATTTCTAGCCAAGTCAGGCAAGAGATTTCGAGCTCTAGATACACCGCGTTTTGAATGATGAAATTTCGTTTCTTATTTTCACCGGTCGTTACACCAAGCATTGAATGAAGTTCTGCTTCTTTTCTCCTGTACGGGTTGCCATCTACAGATTGTTGCGTTGATATATAGATTTCAAACTGCTTGATATACAGATTTAAATAATAAATATTATGAGCAACAGCTTCAATCCTTGTAGACAGATATTTTCAGAAATATTATTGATAAAAATCTATACATTGATGCTATTCCAATATAGCTACCATGATTATAAAAAAAAACTTATCTTCCAGCCACTCTCAGAGATTAAGGGCTGTCCAAGCTTGATACCATGTTAACAAATCATGGGCACCAAGATTATAAAGAAATAGGAAAAACTAAACAAGTAATTTTATTAATTGGAGGGTGCACCTTTCATATTGTTAAAGCGGGCACTTATTTATCTCATTACAATATATTCAATAACTGTTTTATAACTATAATTTATCACAACCGTAACATAACTGTTTACTTACAAACTAATTGTAAGTGTTAATCTTGAACAGATGCTACTTAGATGCTACTTATTGTTATTAGCTCTTGTTTGAGTAGAAAAATGAAAAAAAAGTCGACCTTCTATTTTCTACTTGAAATATTCTAATTATTCCATCTATCTGACTAATCTTTCAATTTACAGTTCGAGTTCGATATGGGTTTGCATTTATTCCATCTTTGAGTTTGACACTTGACTGGTTATGGGTCATCAATCGTTATGGCTGTGCCCTACTCCCCCACTAGGACCTGATGGGAGTTTGCTCAACGGCGTCGTAGTAATTAATCTCTCTGCTGCTGATGCCTTCCCAGCGGCATTGATGTAATTGTGACCGACTCCTGGACTTGGACCAGATGGAAGTTTGTTCATCTCCAATGTATTACTTGTCTTCATCTTTTCATAACCCACGGAATTGATGTAATTGTGACCTACTCCTCCTCCACTTGGACCAGAGGGAAGTTTATTCTTCAATATATCACCTCCCACTTCATTGCTCGCATTACTTGTCTTCATCTTCACGGGGCCGAAGGAATTGATGTAATTGTGACCTACTCCTCCTCCACTTGGACCAGAAGGAAGTTTATTCTTCAATATATCTCCCACTTCATAAAGTACTCCATTAACAAGACTGTGATGATCACATGGAATTGTATCGGCTCCGGCTGTTACAACAATATTCCTATGTTTGATGTAGTTGTGACCTACTCCTGGACTTGGACCAGAAGGAAGTTTGTTCATCTTCAATGTATTACTTGTCTTTACCTTTTCAGAACCTACGGAAT
>LPNX010466284.1:348746-371685 GCA_001517045.1 Pseudotsuga menziesii | reverse complement strand
AACCATCAATAGAAGGTGAGAAGTATATTTTGACATTTATTGATTATTTCTCTCGATTTATGTGGTTTTATTTCTTGAAGAATAAGATTCAAATCTTTGAATGATTCAAGGAATTTAGAGAACTGGCTGAGAAGCAGTGTGCTCGACCCCTTAAATGTTTGAGATAAGATCATGTTGATAAATATGTGAGTTGATAGTTTGAAGAATATATCTTGCAGAATGGAATTTCTTGGTAGATATGTGTTTCTCACACTCCTCAGCAAAATGGTGCCGCAAAGAGGAAGAATCAGACCTTGGTAGAAATGGCCATATGCCTACTGCATGCCAAGGACATCGTGACGGAATTTTGGCTAAAATCCATCTACTGCTCAAATTATCTTATGAACCTTGTACCCACTCGAGCACTCATTGACATGACTTTAATTGAGAAATAGAAATTGGTTGGAAACCCTCTATCAAACACCTTAGAATGTTTGGATGTGTTTCTTGGGTGCATATCAATGATAACTGTAGAAATAAAATGTATGTCAAGAGTCATTCTTTCATCATGATGGGTTACTCAGATGATTCAAAATCCTATAGATGGTTTTTTCCTCTGAAACAATAGATCATATTGAGTCAAAGTGTGTTTTTTTATTACACGACTTTAGGTAATAAGTTATTGAATTCCTCTACTGGTCCTTTAAACAACAATCAATTTGGCATCCTTGACAAGTCTTGGTCAACTATATCCGTCTATGGAATACCGACTAGATCGATGAATTCTACTCCTAAATCAACTGGTATTCGGTCTAATATGACTATTAAAGTTCACAGACTGACTTACTCGAATCACACGAATAATGTTCACCAAACTAAATTGTTGACTACTTCCTTACCTCAGTGGGTTCTTAAGACAATTGAAGTTGTTGGATCAGATGCTGGAAATCTGAATATTGGTTAGTAGACTCGTAGTGAGAAATAATTTGGTAATGTTTCCTAAATGGAACATGTACTTGACATATGTGATCCTGATACATATGTTGATCCTCAAGGTGTGTCAGAATAGGAGAATGCTCTTACTATATAAATTTCTTACTTGAAGAAGAATCATACATGGGAACTTGTTCTTCAACTGCTAGGAAAGAATGTTGTGAAGTGTTGATGGGTCTATAAGACCAAGTTTACCTCCGATGGTGCTATTGAATGCCACAAGATTCATTGGGTCACCAATGGATTATCTTAGTAAGAAGGAATCAACTATACTAAAATATTTTCCCCTATGGCAAAGATGAATTATGTTCGACTGATCCTTTCGATTCCTGCTCATTTTGGTTGGGAGATTCATCAAATATACATTAAAAGTTCATTTCTTCATGGGGATCTAAATAAAGAAATATATAATGAGAAAACTTATGACTTTGTGACATTATATGGTATTATTTCTCGACTCAATAAGTCATTGTACAGTTTGAAACATGCACCTCGTGCTTAGTATGAGAAGATTGGTCATTTCTTTGTCAATCTTGGCTTCAGACATTATGAATCTTATCACAGTATTTACGCATTACACTTTCATGGTGATGCTTTAGTTGTGGCATTATATGTTGATGATTTAATCATAGCTAGAAATAATGTCAATCTTATTTTTGGTTTGAAAAAATAACTTGTTGATACCTTTGAAATGAATGACCTTGGTTTTTTACATTTCTTTCTTGGAATTCATGTTTTACAAATGGATGACGGTATATTTATTTCTCGAACTAAATATTCCTTGGATATTTTTAAATGATTCAAGTTGGACGAGTACAATTCATGTGCTACACCTTATCAGTCAGGAGTGAAGTTTTCGAAAGACTGTGACTCTCCATGAATCAATGCCACTCTCTATCGACAATTGGATGATAGCCTGATTTATTTGATGCAGCATTGACCAAATCTCTCCTTTGTTGCTGGTGTGGTTTCTAGGTTTGTGAAGGATCCTGGAGAAAGCCACTAGAAGGATACAAAGATAATTTATCTCTATATTAAGGTTACTTATCAATATGGTATGAAGTATTGTCACAATACAAAATCACTCATCGACTACACTGATTTGAACTGGGACAGTGACATTGATGACCGTAAGTATACTTTTGGATATGTGTTTCATCTAAGTTATGGACTTATGGTCTGGTCATGTAAGAAATGGAAGGTAGTACCCCTTTCGAATACCGAAGTCGAGTATCGTGGTGCTATCAATGCAAGAACAGAGGAAGTTTAGATCCGTTAACTTCTCTACGAGCTTGGATTTCTTATTAAGGCCTCTATTTCTATTTACTATGATAATCAAGGTGTTATTCAGGTTGTTGATAATCATGTTGCGCATAACAAGATGAATTTTGTTGAAATCCATGTTCATTTCTTAAGACAGTCAGTGCAAGAGAATATTGTCTCACTTCTTTATCACAGGACATAGGATCAGGTCATTGATATATTTATGAAGCCTTTACCAAAAGCCAAGTTTGTGAAAGTTTGTGCTATGTTTGGGCTTCCAGAAGGTGCAATTATGGGGTGGTGTTCAAAGAAAGTAATTTCACCTATTGAATCTCCAGAACGTTGTGCTGATGGTGGGGGTGTTGGAACCTACAGTCTTGATGCTTCATTACACCTTTAGATATTATAGAGATGATCAATCGTTAGAAGATATCCTACTAGCATAGAAATCAAATAGATTCAGTAGAGTGACTAAACAGTCTATTGAACATACGACCAAATGATAGGCATGACCATTGTTGGAGTGAATACAACATCCAACTAAAATTTGGGATGTTGCAAATTCTATGGAAATTATTTGGACCAAAGGGACCTATTTGTCGATTAGATCTTCCTCACTTTCAAGAATTTGGTTAGATCCAAAAACTATAAATAGGCAATCATATGGGCTTGCTAACATATCGTTTTGAGATTTTGTATGATGCTCATTATGCATTGTGATATTCTGATCATGATGTAATGTTCTTAAGTGCTTCAACGGTGTCTTTAGACACCACCTTTCTTCTTCAAATATTGTTCCCTTCTCTTATTTTTTTATGTTCTATAATTCAAGCTGAGAGGTTTCCTCGACATATCATAATTATGTATATGTATGTGTTTGAGATTAATCTAATCATTTGAAATTTACTCGCTTTTCGTAGTTGATAATATAAAGTACTATGAAGATGGATAATTCAAAAGTTGCATGAGAAATAAGATGAATAGAAATAAAGTAACAATGTTGAATGATGAAAAATGTGAATAGTAAGAAAGTAAGAGGATTCTTATAATCAATAATAGATAGATTATGTAATGATCAATCTCAACCTATCTTCTTGTATTTTTTACACAGTGATCCGACATGGATCAATATATTATTTGTCATTTATTTTGGTGTTTTTTGACTAAAAATATTGGATGAATTAGCGTGTAGGGGTCATTTTAGGGGAGGTGTCACTTTGAAGATTGGGTTCTAGAACCTTTTGAGGCTTTTTTGAGATCTCAAATGATGTTTCTTGGGTTCAAAACGTTTTTAAAGTAGTTATATCCCCTTGATGTTGTTTTACACTATGAGAGATTTTCAATGGCGCAAATATCACCTCAATTATGGTTTGTATGAGTAATTTTTTCCTCTCACAAGTTGACCTATCATGTTGACTACCATGGTACCAAGTGGATTCCACATAAGCTCTCGTTACCCAGACAGCTGTACTTTTAAGAACATTTTATAAGGCCTAAAAATTATAACCATAATCGAGAGTTGAGGCATGAAAAAAACCTAAATACTAACTCTTGATGGATATCAGGACAATGTCAAATAATGGACCACTAAAAGAAGAAGGGGTTCCATTATTATGGTATTATTGTATTGTTCCATAGCTAATAAATATCTAAGGAGTGGATATTATAGCATAGCAAAGGAAGTAGGAGATCCTGTAAGAGCCATATAAGTCATAGTGTCATAGGTAACTTCATAGAGAGTATTGATTTCATTGTATTTGTATTATGTACTAAATAAGAAAAGGGAAAGGAACAATCCTCACTTTTTGTTGGGGTTTTTACACATAGTGGGATTTCTTAGGGTATATCTTGTGCTAATTTTTTGGATGTGTATATGTTTTATTTTTATCTATCGATATCCCTTTTAGTTTTAGTTTATTTTAGCATTCTATGGAATTAAGATAACATAGTCAATCTTAAATATTTAGTAAACACTGCATAACTAAGAGTTTGCATAAAGTTGCAAGATTTATTTTGAGGAACTATTCCACTTGAATATCCACCACAATTTACAATTCATATTGGTATCAAAGTAGTTTTATTTAGGGTTTTGTATATGAAATTGTAGGATCTAGGATTACTTGGTGGAATAAAGAAAATATATTCAAACCCTCGAAATGGAGGATGAGTCTAGTGAAGAATTGAGGGAAGAATATGAAGAGTGATTTACAAATCTATAAATATAATTCACTAACATCTCTCACAATATGTAAATCCTAATGGTAGCGCTTGAAAGCATATCAATTGGACATTTGAATGAGTTTGGAAGATCAAGATTGGAGGTAGACTCATACGAGAAATCGAAGGACAGTGAAAACCCAAAACATGACGTAAACTAAATTCCATATAAAGAGAAATCAAGTTCCAACAACAAAATTTCTTCCCAATATCTATTTAAACTAGAAAAAAGCAGGAAGATCAAGCCCTATCAAGATGAGATTTATGTTATTAAGATGAATCCTTGGTTTCACAACTTAGAATTTTTTTTAAGTGTCCATAACATACGAAAGTAGAAAAAGATATAATTTTCTCTACTGAAGTTGGGAGGGAATGTCCAAAATTGGTGGGAAATCCACATGGAGACACTTAGGATGGAGAGTGATCCCCAAGTAAATAATTAAGAGGACTTCAAAAAAAACTAAGTTTCAATTTTAGGCTAATGGGTATGAAGAGAACCAACGAATTCATTGGCATTACTTTCGAGAAAGGAAAGGGAAATCTGTACAAGCCTACACCACTATGTTTATGAAAATGGCCATTATGTTGGGTATATATCCTAAGAACCTGGATGATACACATGGATATCGGTGGCTACCCACTTATTCCCCTAAGTAAAAATGGTTATCCATATCCTTGGTAATTTTCTATCGTTTTTCAGGTGCCAAACATTTGAGGCCCTAAATGGTCCTTGAATGGTTTAAAAACTCCCTATCCCTACTAAAAGTTGTTCTTCTCTTCGACATATTTCAACCGGGATATAATGCACTCCAAATAGATTTTTTATGTGTAAGTTGCACCTTCATGAATTTGGTGTGTCAACTAGACTCTTCGGGGCCCACAATTCTTTTGTGAAATTAAGCAAAACTAGAGCCAGGTCTGTGAAATTAAACTTCAACAAAATTTTGTATTTTGAGTCACTATTTATATCGGAAGGACCCAGGGGGTACTTTGTTAAATTGTTTGCTTGAAATGAATCCCAACAAACAATGAAGGAATTTCATCAGGGAATATGTGGAGGCCATCATTATTGGAAAGAAACAGTCAATGGATTCTAAGAGCAGGATTTTATTGTCCTAGTATTTTTTTCGATTTATATAAAGAAGTTACAGCTTGTTATGAGTGTCAAATATTTGAGGGAAAAAGAACGTTGTTACTTTTTCCTTTGAATACAATTTCAATGGAAGCACCTTTTCAACAATGGGGATTAGAATTTACGAAGAAATTAATCCTAGTTATTTTGGTTAACACAAATGGATCCTGATTGCCATAGATTATTTCAAAAATGGATTGAAGCTATACCCACTAGGAGATGCATTGAGACAGTTATATTTGAGTTTATTGATAATAATATTCTCTCTAGATTTGGATTTCCTAGAAGGATAGTGATAGATAATTCACAATCCTTCAAGTCAAAAAAGTTGATCAATTTTTGGCACAGGTATCATATTAATTTGAATCATTCAACTGCATATTATCCTTAGGGAAATGGGTTGGATGTATATTCAAATAAGAGTTTGGTATGAATCATTAAAAAAATGTTAGAGGAAAATAAAAGAGCATGGCAATTCAAAATCAAATATGCACTATGGGAAGACAAGATAAGTACAAAAAGGGCTATTGGCATCTCACCATTTTCAATTGTTGTATGGAGTAGAGGTTATTTTTCTAGTTTCCTTAGGTTTACCAGTCATGAAATTGTTCCAAGAACAAGATGACGAACCAAATAACATGCATAGAAGGCTGAATCATTTGATATAACTCCATCAAATGAGAGAAAGGGAATATGATAGATTCCAGGTACATCAAGAAAAAATGAAGAAAAAATTTGACAAAAAAATAAAAAACGGGGATTTCCAAATAAATGACAAGTAGTTTTAAAATGGAATGCTAGAAAGGAAGATAAACATGGAAATTTTTATCACTTATGGAAAGGTCCATATGTTGTTGTTGAATATCAAGGAGATAATAGATTTATTTTGCAAGATCAAAATGGGATAGACATTGGAGGGGCTCCTGTGAATGGGAGATTCCTTAAACATTATCTTTTATGAATATAGAAAAGATTTTGTACACTAGTTGTAAATATTTTATTTTATTAAAGATTAAGTATGAATGGCAGGTTGAAGGATTTCAAGCCTAAAGCTGACGGCCCTAAGATCTAGAGCTTGTCATTTTTCTAAATTTGATGTACAGAGAAGAAAAAAAAGATTGGTTTGTAGTTTCAGTTTGATTTTAAATTTGGAGGTTATACAGAGGATAAAATGTTATTGGAATTGGTCTGTGGGTTCTTTGCTACCTTATAGGGAGGATAGCATCCCCAGTTGGAGCTAGTTGTTAGCATAGATTTTGTTTTGAATGAATTTGAATAACTTTAAGGGAAAAAGATTAGGTTTAGTCCAAATAATTTGATATGACCAAGAAGTTAACGAATAAGGCATTGAAAGGAGAGCAAGCTTCCCATATGACCATGGGTTATGTTGAAAGAGAGTAAAAATTGTGGTTGAAGCGCCTTATAGCATCTTGTAAAGGAATGGAAAGTTTTGATTTAAGAGTGGATGAGATCAACAATGGATAGAGAATCCACTTAATGGAGGTGTGCAATCTATAACATTGATTAACATTGGAAAAATGACTGTTGGGCAATGCTAAAGGTAGGAAATGATCAATGACACATGATTGGAGGAGAAAATATCGACAGTTGGAATGCATTCCATGCTCCCAACTTGCGAGGGAGATGAAAATGAAAAGAGGTAGGAGAATTTTTATCACTTGACACATGGTGAGTAGAGAATCATTTCGCTCGATGATAAGCAGTATAAAAAACTGCCTCCCGTGATCCTGGAACTGCTTTTGGAATATTATAAAGAGAAAAGCTCATGTGGGAAGGGGATATTTGTCATTTTTTTCTTGAGGATAAAACATTCATGCAAATTTGGAAGCCAAATTAAACCTTCTCTTTCCACCCTCCAGGTTCCAGGTAGGCCATGTATCTCAAACCGCGAGTTATTTTTAAAATAGAAGGTGGAAGGGAAATGGAAGTTCATGTTAGGGAGTTTAGTAAACTAGAAGAAATATTTGAGAAGAGGTATGGTGATGTTTTTGTCACTGTGCTATATTTTGGTCTGGTTCATGAACTGAAAAACAAGCTAAAAACCATAGAAACACGAGGAATAGATGTACACGACATTCACAAGTCCTATTTCCACCATTTTTGTGCAGACCAAACCCTAAATTTTCCATACTTTGTTACTTGGTGTGCGACCAAGAATTCTCAGTCAAAGCGAGTTATTATGGACTCCATCCAATAAAAAATCCTTTGACCCATAAATTCCCTCATCGTTAGAAATTCATTATAAGGTCTGTAGTCATTTTCCCCAAACTTGGAAGATTTCATGGAAGACAATGTAATTGAGTTATACATACATGCTATTGTAGAAGTAAAACAAACCTTTCTATTAAAAAACCTTAAATCTGATGTCTCAGTTTCAAATATACCTTTCCCTCTGGATATCGACATGATCAATGAAGAGTCCTAGTGTGTTATTTCTTTGTTATGTCATTTTTTAGGGTTGGATAGTGAGAGAGTTATGCCTGAAACTTTATTGAGATTTTTGTTTTGGTTGAGTCTACATCAGTTGGAGTTCGAGCATAGTCAATATTTATGTCTTAAATTTTATGAATTCCTAGGTGAAAATATCCACTTACAACTAGTGAATTTCCACAAGACCAGACACTTCATATATTAGTCATATTTCGTCAGGATGTTCCTGTTTCTCAATGAAGAAAATTTACAGTTTCCAGAAGTATTTTTTACCTCTAAAATCAGAAATAATCCTTTCAATTATATGAACCTCATTATGTCATAAGTGAATAGTGTTATTTTTTAAGAAAACCTTCTCAGAGTTCTACCAAAGATGGAAGAAGTGCTATAGTTCAACCCTGATAGAATAATTGGTGATTGGTTCCTTTTAAAGGAACATATTATCATCAGGGTCTATGGTTTTGTTCATGGGCCTTACATTTTTCCTGTGTTTTTGACACCAAGAGTTTTTTCCCTAGAGTTCATCAGACAGAAGCTCATTGTGGAGAATGAACATCTTTTAAATTTCAGGAAAGCTTCTAGGATTAAGTTTCCATTGAAAGTAGGTCCTTTTATTGTGAATAATAAAGTTGCTCCTCTAGTGATTGATGAATTGTTGCAAGACCTGCACTTCATGAAAGCATCAAATATCAATTATCCCCCTCATCAAATCATATCACAAACGAGGCAATAGAATAAGAATAGGTCATTTAATCACTAGCAAATAGAAGAATTGGATGAAACAATCAAACTGATGGAGTATAATCCAAGTGCAAAGAGTTCATAAAGTTTGCAATTAAACCCCTCTTCGTTAATGAAATATGTTGCTATGTTAGTATCAACCCCTAGTAAATATGATATTACTGGTAAAAGAATCTTTTCAGAAACAATCAAGATTGAAGATGAAGACCAGGACTCCACAAAGAAACCTAGTCTTGATTCAGGTAAAGAGTTGGTTGAGTCAAAAGGAAATAACATGAAAGAAAAGGGAAAAGTTCAAAGCCCAATCCTTCAAATTCAAGAATACAATTTTGTTGAGGCTCAAGAAGTTGGTTCTAGTGATAAGTACAAGTCTAGAAATGACTTGTATACTATGTATGGCCAGGACAAGAAATCCTCTTCTGAAAAATATTTGAAGCTTTTTGTTAAGCTGAGAGATATATCAGATAAATATGTTTCACTAATAACTGTTAAAGATCATGTAGGAAATACTTTTAACTTGGGAGTGGCCTCTCATGACAAAGTTTCAAAAATGAGAATCAATTTGCAAAAGATTCCAGTCCTAGATAAAATCCATTTATATAAGAAGGCTAGAGATGTAATTTATATTGATTTGTTAAAGGCTACTTTTAAGGTTTAAAAGTCGCAGGATAAAGTGTTAGGATTGGTAAACCAACTGAAGTAGGAGAAGATTGAAAATAAAACCTATCAACAATGGATTAAGAAGATTCAGGGTGACCTTTTGGATATGGATAGTGAACTAGACAGAGGACAAGCCACAAAGAAAATTTTGGCTAGAAAAGAGAACATGATTCAATTCCTTAAGAAGAAATTAAAAATTCTAGCCACTCAATTAACTCAGGCATCTGAATTAACAATTTTAGGAAAAGAAAAGGATTTCTTGTCCCAAGAGTTGAATGATAGAATGGAGAAAATGTTGAAATTTGTTGAAGAGCAAGGAAATTGGGCGAAGGAAAGAGATTTCCTTATAGCCAAGATTGATGTTTTGAATCAAAATCAAATGATTTTGGAAAAAGAAAGAGGAGAGGAGGAAAAGAAAAAACAATATGAAATAGGCCAACCAAGTGTGGAAACCAGTAAAAAGGGTATAGTTCAAGTTATGTCTCAAGTTAGCTTGAAAGAAGAGGAAATCAAAGGATTAAAAGTATAAAATCATAAGCTAGTTGAAGCAGTCAAAGAAAAAGAAGAAGAAATGGATAATTTTGAGAATAAAAGTAAAGAGTTACATGAGAAAAATGAAAAAATAACAAAAAAACGATTCAGGACAATTACTAGTGCAAGAGGGTAGACATTTAATTTGGGACATGAATATCATTGAAGTTACTAAAATGAGGCCCTATTTAAATTTAATAAAAGATAAAGAAACAGTGATCAATATAGCAAGACATATTTTGGAAGTAATGAAAGAAAATTTATACATAACGTCATCAGAGACAACTCAAAATACCATCAATTTCCTCAATACTCTGTCAAAAGAGGAATTGAAAAAAATTGGGATGAAAGATAGATTCTCAGTGATAACTTAGGAAAGTTATTGGAAAACATCATCATGTTGAGAGTGTCCAAGCCAAATAAGATCAAATGTTACATCAAGTTAATTCTTTGACGGGATTATTTACATAATTATTTCATAAAGGGCTTCCCTCTTTTTGGGATGAAGAAGGAAAATTGATTCCCTAGTCTGATCATAAAACCTCGTTGGTTCAATCTCGAATGGATCATAAAAAGTTTGAAGATATGACCCAATCCTTAACACGGAAGGTTATAATTGAAAATATTACAATATATTCTTTAAAATTTGGATCAATTCATAATGAGAGGTTCCAAGTTGTCTCCGATTTCTTATGTGGATCATGTGGAGTTAAGATTTTTGGCTAAAAAAATGACCAATCTTGAGGTACCTTCTGGATATCAGTGGAAGACAATCGAAACGTTTGGGAAGATGAAGTATAAGTTGTATCAATTAATAGATTCAATAAGAAAACTCGATCCAAGGATATATCAAGATCCACTTTAATGTGGAATTAAAATATTTGTTAATGTTTAGGAAGATTAATTTTTAGCTATATGACAAATGTAGTAGGACAATTACAAAATTTCTATTTTTGGAAAATAGGAAGTTAGGTATGAGCTTGAGGTGATTTTATATATAAATACATTTTTTTCAATGTAATTGGGGTTGGAACCCATGCGAGTGACACTCATTTTGTAGTCACCATTTTTAAGTTTAAGAAAAAAATTCCAGAGCCAAACAAGAACTTTTCAAAGCAGAGATTCTCATGTTGTTATTTTACATACTGTATTTCCTTTCCGCTTGTGCATGTTATTTATGTTATCTATTTCCATTTTGTTCTCTTTTCATGCTTCAATGAGGTTGTGTTGAGTTAGAATTCATACTTATATGCTCTGGTTTATAGGATTCAAGTGTCTACAAACATATTTCCTCTAAATTTAATATTGGATTCACCTTTATTTGGTGCTCATATTAATGGATTGTTCATATTTCTTCTATTATCCCCAACAATCAAGAACCCGACTGTGAAAGAATAGTTATCCTACCTCTATGAAAAATTGTATTGAAAAATCCCTATTTACCTTTAATAATTCATGATTTTGACTCCATTCCCAATGGTATCCTCTTGTTTCATCCATTTCAAGTATTGATTCAGTTTATATAAAAATATCTATGGCCACTACATACTTGTTGAGAGATCCTGCTCTGATAGGAAAGAAGACAACTTTCCTCCTAAAGATTGGTTTGAAAGGTTACCTTGGAATTACCCTTCCACAACCAAAGGGTAAATTCTTAGGGATAACAAGGACTTACATCCTATAGCAGAAGTTGTTGGGTTCCACAGAGGTCCTATGATTATTGCTTAGAGTCTTTGGGTTTTCCAAAGGATCGACCTAGGCATAATGTAGAAGAGTAAAAGTGAAGTTTTCAAAGTTGGGAGATTATTTAGGTTGTTCTATTATTTTTTATACCTACAATTTACCCTCTTTACCACGTTTGGGGTGGTTTGGGTAAATTTTGATATTGTTTGTTGCAATCCTAGAAAAAACTAGTCAGTGTTTTCCTTTGATATTTTTCCTAATGTGCCAAAATTTCCATTTGGTACATTACACACACTTGGGCCACCAATAAATTGACCTCCTAGATGGATTACATCTCCCCTTAATTGTGGATATTATGATGTATGATGACGTTCCACCATGTACCCCATGCACCATACTTGCACTCGGTTTGGATTTGGTATAGTCAACTACTAAATATTATCAATTAATGAATCAATTTTATTTTGAACTTGTGATAATTTGACAATAGAGGACAATGATATAGTCGGAGCTCTAGTTGAGTAATTAGATAATAATTCAATCTGCATTTCCTTCTATAGAGTTTCCTAATATGAGGCAACAACCTGTCAGAGTAAGGGAACTTGATTCAATGGCAACAATCCATGAATGAAACATTCTTTATGGTGTGCATCATGCACAAGAAATGAGAGCTTAGTCAAAATATCTCTAAATCGTTGCACATAATCACATGCAAATTCCTCCTTTATTTATTGGATTTCTATATATTGTGTGATTCCTTACTTTTCTAAATTCGACATCTGGAACTCATCCATCAATAATTTTTTTAGTTCTTGTAACTTTAGAGATAGATCATTGGAATCCATTCATTCTATCATCTTCAAATACCTTTGGAAAAATATTTCGTGTACTGTTGTAATGTCCCCCTCTAATTAAGCATCCAAAAACACCCGCTAAACTACTTAATTCCCATAGGTTTGAGCGGGCACTGCATGAGAGGGAATTAAATGAAGGCATTTGATACTTAGAGCAGAACAAGACATTCATTTAGTGTTAATTCATCAGTTGGATAAAAGAAGCCTTGTTTCTTTAGTCTTAAAAGTCAACATCAAAATAGAATTGCATGCATGTAAAAGTGACATGGAAACCCTAAAAGTACATGAGACTCTATTTAAGAGGGTTATGAGACCATAAAAGATATCTATTTTTATTGTTGATTGATTTTGGAGTTTCAAGAAGCAGCACAGCATGTAGCCGCAGTAGTTGGGGTTGGAGGCAGTGTCTTTAGCTAGCGAGGGTTCGGTAGTGAGATATATTTCCTAGTATCTTATTGTGATAGATCATCCAGTTTTATCCATTGCACACATCATATACAACAGTATTAGGAGATCTATCACATTACAAAGGGTTATTAGAAGATCCATGTTTTGCAGCCAAAAGTAGCAAGGAAAAAATAGAAGGATTCATTGGGACCACAAAACCCAGTATTTCCTCCACATGTTTGCTTTCTCTCTCTTAGTAGGCCTATTGTATGATATGTAGTGATTTTTATACATCAGGTTTCTCATTTGGAGATGCTATCAACCAAATAGATCAGTTGGGGGCGTGAGCAGCAAAACTTCCAATCAATTCACTAGGGCACTTAGACGTATAGAAACCTCTGCATGTGCCATTCCATCTCTCCGACATCAGTTGATGGACAAGCTCAAAACGTTTTATCCCGAACGAACCTCTATCTCTATAGTCATTATCAGCCAGAATATTAGTGGTAAGTGTTAATTTCTCTCTGCAAAAACCCTAACCCTAATTCAACTATACTTTAGGGAATTTTTGCATGGTGAGTTTGCATGCAGAGTTATCTTACAAATTTCTATGAGATTGAGTGTGTGAGTTAGCACTATCATAGAACATTAGAGAATATGAGTATTTGGGATATTACAGTGCTATCAGAGCATGTTCATTGTGAGCTATGGGTTTGAACATGAGAAGTAGATGAATACAGAAGAGGACACTTTTGTAACCTATAGGAAAAGAAGGAGTGGGTACACAGAGGAATTTGAGGATATCCAACTAGAAGATACCAACTCAAACATGGACTCAACAGGTATACACTCTGACAGGGGAAAAGGAATGGGAGAAGATGAGGACAGAATGGAGTTTCACAACCTAGTAAGCGCATTGCAAGACTTAGCCAAAGGGAAAAAGGACGTACTTAATGCAGTCAATAGATTATCGGTGAAGCCAAAACTAGGTAATAGCAGTACACCTCTCTCACCAGTAGATAAAGGGTCTACAAGTAGTAGTGGGAAACATGCATACACCAATATTTAGAACACACCCCACATATATAACAGACCTTCCAATAGTCTTGCTATACCTCACTTGGAAAATGCAGTAGCAGGTCCAGTCATGCAGGTAGAGCATAGTGAACCCTTTGGGGCCTATTTGTAGGAATACAGGGACTTAGCGGATGAGTTTCATGCAACCATGTCTTTTTTGGATTTTTGCAACATGAAGAGTAGGAACAGGCCCAATAATTTCAACAAGGGATTCGATCAGAATTATGAGTTGTAGAAAACCTTTGGTAGGTTGACCATCCCAAAATTTGATGGGGGTCATGGAGGTTCAATGAGGATATGGGTTCAGAATTTGGATACCTATTTCCAACTCAATCCCATGACAGAGACATATGCCATTAAATTGGCTACACTCTACCTGGACGAAGAGGCTCATGAGTGGTGCTTCCACGGATTAGTGACATTAGGTCACAACACCATCCACTCCTATAGTGAGTTCACTCAGATACTCATGGAGCGGTTTGATAGGAAAGATCAATAGATACATTTCAGAGAGTTGGCTCAAATCAAGCACACATGTAGCGACGAGGCCTTCATCTCAAAGTTCTAGAGGGTAGTTGTTATGCTGATAAATGTGCTGGAAAGAAGGTTGAATATGTTGTTTACTAAGGCCTTGACAGAGCAACTGCGGGGGTGGGTGAAAGCCTACAAACCCTCCACTCCACAGTATTCCATCAGTCGATCAAGAGATCTCCAAGACTCAGTTCCGATAAATAAGTTCCCACTCAATCCCAACTTTTTGGTTAGGGACAAGGACAAGAAACCTTTCTAGCTAGAATTACTGAAGAAAACATGGTTAGATGATGACACTAGGAAAGACTTAAGAAATAAGAAATTGTGTTTTACTTGTCAAGAAGCATGGGTTCCAGGACATAGGTGCGTAGGAAAGGCCAAGGCCCAGTACATCGAGGTATATTCAGACAAGGAAGGGGAGGACTATGAGAAAGAAACAACATAATAATTGTGGGTAGCAGAGGAGCAGTCACTTCATGGTGATACACCAGAAGGATTTATTGCTACGCTATCTAGAGTACCTAGATTCCATACTCTCAGGGTCGGGGGAGTAGAACAGGTCCACAGAGTTGGAGTATTGATTGATGGGGGAGAAACCCACAATTTCATTCATGCAGCTTGGGTAGCCAAGAGGGTTATTTCGATAGAGAATTTTGAGGGATTTACTGTAGCAGTAGCTAAAAACTCTAGCATGGAGTGCAACTATTGGATTCCAAAACTGAATGTCACATTAGGGAACTACCAGATGAAATATTCATTTTATGTAGTTGATGTGGCAGATACACATGTAATATTAGGCGTTCAATTGCTTTATTCCTTAGGGAAATATACTATAGACTACCGAGCAATGGAAATGGAATTCTAGGGACCAGATGGGAAATAGGTAGTTTTGAGGGGCATGAACACTTATCCCCCAAAACCAGTCTCTTCACAGAGAATGGAGGCAACGCTTAGGAAGGATGACATAGAATGGTCAAAAAAATATTTTTTCACCTTTAGGAAACCTCCAAAGAATAACACCTAACACTCGGCATATATTCATGCCTTATTGCAGAACCACAAAAAGGTATTTTGGGACCTTCCAGCAAGTAGACCACCAGATAGGGTATTTGAGTAGATAATTGAGCTAGAGGAGGGGACACAGGAATTCATCACCACTCCTTACCGACATACCAAAAGATATAAGGATGAGATCAAGAAGTGATCAAGGAATTACTAGAGTTAGGATATATTCGGGCCAGTTCTACTCCCTTTGCATCATCATTGATCTTAGTTAAGAAGAAGGATGGCACACTGCAAATGTGCATCAATTATAGATAACTCAACAAAAATACCATCAAAAATAGGTATCCCATTCCAAATATTGATGAACTCATGGACGAGCTGTGGGGTGCCAAATACTTTTCAGAGATTGATCTTCACTTAGGGTACAACAAAATATGAGTAAGGGATCAAGATATTTCTAAAAAAAAATTTGTTGCCACTATGGTCACTATGAGTTTTGGACTCACCAATTCTCCAGCCAACTTCCATTCGTGCATGAACCATGCTTTTAGAGCTAAGTTACGTAAGTATTTGCTAGTATTCTTTGATGATATTTTTATTTACAGCAAAACATGGGAGGAACATCTAAAACATTTAGACGAAGTATTGAGCATTCTAGAAGAGCACTTGCTTTACGTGAATATGTCTAAGTGTGAATTTGGAATGAAAGAGATGTTGTATCTAGGGTACATCATCAGTGCAGAAGGGGTACAAGTTCATATGGAGAAAATCAGAGCAATCAGGGATTGGCCCACGCCAAAAATATTCACAGAAATGAAAATCTTCTTAGTCCTTTGCACATATTACTGAAGTTATGTTAAGGGGTTCTCCCAATTTTCTGCACCACTCACTGATCTCAAAAAGAAGGGGGCCTTCACTTGGACAGAATTAGCACAGAAAAAATTTTAGGAGATGAAATTCATCATGAGTTCTTGCCCAATTTAAGTACTACCATACTTCTCACAACCATTCATAGTAGAATGTGATGCATCAGGGGAAGTTCTAGAGGCAGTATTGATACAAAACCATCACCCAATTGCATTCAAGAATAGGAAACTGAAAAACTATGAGTGCCACTACTCCATATATGACAAGGATATGCTAACCATCTTACATGATCTCACTAAATTCAGACAGTACCTGGTGGGAAGAAAGTTCAAAATCAAGATAGATCATAATAGCCTCAAGTACTTCTTGGAGCAGAAGGAGATGAATGAGCACCAACAGAAATGGGTTAGCAAGGTGCAATCCTACATTTTCGAGATAGAGTATGCAAAGGTTAAGAACAATATAGTAACTGATGCATTATCCAGACGACCCACTTCATTATCTCTCATCAGTATATCCACAAATTGGAGGTCTCTTCTCTTAGTAGAGTACTCCAAAAATAAATTTGCTTATGAATTATTGGATGGATAGATTTAGGATGATAGGTACAGAATTATTGATGACATCATATATTACAAGAGAAGGATATACCTCGTCCTATAATCGGCCTTAAAAAAGAGGATCATACAAGCTTCACATGACTCTCCATTATCAAGACATGAGGGTTTATTGAATACCTATAGGAAGATCCGAGAGAGGTTCTTATGGAAGGGTATCAAGGGGGAGATTATGCAGCACATGCTAGAATGCAACATTTTTAGCAAAACAAGTCAATCACATCCATCGAACAAGGCTACTTCAACAACTACCAATTCCAGAACAGAAGTGGGAAAGTATCTCCATGGACTTCATTACAGGGTTGCCCAAGGTCCAAGGGTGAGATTGCTTATATGTTGTGGTTGATCGACTGACCAAATTCACCCATTTATTTGCTATCTCATTTGATTACTCCACAACCCAGGTAGCCGAGTTATTTTTTAAAGAGGTATTCAGATTACATGGGCTACCCAAGACCATTATTAATGATCGGGACAATAAATTCACTAGTGCCTTCTAGCAGGAGATATTCATATTGGTAGGGATAGAACTCACTACAAGTACGAGCTATCACCCGCAAAGCGATGGACAGACCGAGATTGTCAGTAAGTGGTTTGAAGGGTATTTGCGCAATTATGTAGTTGTCCAACAGAGAACATGGATTAAGTGGCTACACTTAGCAGAATACTACTACAATACCACCTACCATATTTCTATCAGGATGACACCTTTTAAAGCATTGTATGGCTGTGAGGCATTGAGCTTCGCAGATCTAGATTTTGGAGACAACAAAGCACCCAAGGCCAAATATTGGATACATGACAATCACGATATCCTTAAGATCCTAAGAGATAACTTAGAGGAAGAACATAATCACTAGAAACTATACGCAGACAGACAAAGGGTTGAGAGGAGCGTCGAGGTAGGATATCTGGTATATTTACGGCTACAACCATACAGACAATCTTCCCTCAAGAATAAAGGAGTGGAAAAACTAAAACCTCGCTTCTATGGTCCTTACAAGGTAATTTGAAAGGTTGGAGAGGTGTATTATGAGCTAGAACTACCAGAGGAATGCAAGATTCACAATTTATTTCAAGTGTCCAGTCTCAAGAAAACATTAGGACAACACCTTTCTCCATCCACTGAGTTACCTCCCTTAGATGATGAAGGGTTACTGGTACTGATTCTAGAGCAAATTGTACAAGTGCAAGAAGGAAGCTCCAAAATAGGGTGATTCGAGAGTATCTGGTGAAATGGAAGGAATTACCTATGGAGGATGCCACATGGGAAGGAGAGCAGGTATTGCAGCATCCTAGTTTGCAATTGCTTGGACAAGCAATTTCAAGCGGGGAGGACTATAATGTCCCCCTCTAATTAAGAATCCAAAAACAACTGCTAACCTACTTAATTCCCATAGGTTCAAGTGGGTACTGCATGAGAGGGAATTGGCTGAGGGCATTTGATACTTAGAGCAGAATAGGACATTCATCCAGTGTTAAGTCATTAGTAGGATAAAAGAATCCTTGCTTCTTTAGGATTAAAATTCAGCATCAAAATAGAATTGCATGCATGCAAAAGTGAAGCGAAAACCCTAAAAGTGACATGCAAACCCTTAATGTACATGAGACTGTATTTAAGAGGGTTATGAGATCAAAGAAGATATCTATTGTTATTTGAGCAGCAGCACAGCATGCAACCACAACAGTTGGGGTTGGAGACAGTGTCTTCAGCTAGCGATGGTTCACTAGTGAGATATCTTCCCTAGTCTCTAATTGGGATAGATCATCCAAGTTTATACATTGCATCCATCATATACCACGGTATTTGGATATCTAGTACATTCTGAAGGGTTATTAGGAAATCCACGTTTCGCAACCGGAAGTAGCTGGGAAAACAAAGAAGGATTCGTTGGAACCACAAAACCTAGTCTTTCCTCTACATGTCATTTTCCTCTTTCTTAGTAGGCCTATCCTACGGTATGAAGTGATTGTCAGCCATTAGTTTGGTCGCTTGGAGCAGCTATCAGCCAAACAGATTAGTTGGGGGAGTGAGCAGTAGAACTGCCAATCAATTTTCTAGGGAACTTAGAGGTATCCAAACCTTCACATGTTCCAATCCATATCTCTAGATTCAACAGATGGGCAAGCTTAAAAAATTTCATCCACATCGGACCTCTTCTCTTACAAAAACATCACCTTCAATATGGAGGGTGCTTACGGTACTGCGGGGTGGTAGTACTGGAAGGAAAGAGCATTATTAGACCACCCATTGAGATACTTATGCATGTAGTTATCTTTGGAGTCACTATCAGTCGAAATATTAGTGGTAAGTGTTAATTTCTCTCTGCAAAATCCCTAACCCTAATTCGGCTATATTTTAGGGAATTTTTGCATGGCGAGTTTGCATGCATAGTTATTTTGCAAATTTGTATGAGATTGAGTGTGTGAGTCAGCACTATCATAGAACATTAGAGAATATTAGTATTTGGGACATTACAACTCTGATGTAGAAATCAATCATCTTTGAGGAAGGAGGAATCTCTTTGTAGTTCCATATGAATTCAGAGAGGAACCAATGTTGTTTTGCATCTGCTTCCTTTCCTCTTCCCCATAATTCTAGGAACTTCATAGACAAACTTTCTTGTACTTCACACATACTGGTGACTAGAGGTCCTACAAAAACAAATACTTGAGGTTTGGGCTGAGCCATGTTGTTACTATTATTATGTTTATCTAAGCTTGAACTACTACTACTTCCACTTACTAATGTACCCACTTTTATAATTATAGGGATAACAACTATCTGATTGTACGAAGGTAATCATAAAATGGGGTTATCAAATAAAATTAATAAATTTTGTAAAGGATGGCATGGGTAGTCGAGGGAATGTTTTTTTCCTTGCTTCGAATATCTCCTTCCACAATAATGGTGGTCATTAGAGGAAATTTGGCGTCTAAAATGGGCCTTATAATAAAACGTGCCAACAATAATTTCTTGTGAGTTGGAATTCAATAACCAATAGAATTCCAATAAAATGAGTCAACCATAATGGTTGAATTGACATATATGTCATAAAAAAAACTACTTTATTTGTTCATATTTTTGACATATCTCCCTATGTTTTGACTCAAATTTTGATCGGGAGAGCTCGTTGGATGCGTAATTTAATTCTACATCCAACGATTACCCACACTTTATATTTTTTACGGACCCCTCTACCCCAAAAACAAGAAATACCTGGAAAACGTGATGATGATGTCATCATCATGTTCTTTCAGGTATTTCTTTTTTCGTGGGTAGCGGTGTCTGTCAAAAGTATGTATTGTGGGTACTCTTTGGATGAAGAACAAATTTCGCATCCAACGAGATCTTCTGGTTGAAGTTTGAGTAAAAACAAAGGGAGATATGTCAAAAATATGAACACAAAAAGTAGTTTTTTTCTTTCTTCTTTCAAAATTAATAAATATTATTTTATTATTTTAACTATTATTTTATTATTTTCCTTAGGAGGCCCATTTTAGACCCCAAAATTCCTCTAATGTCCACTTTTTGGGGTTCCATTATTTTACGCAAGTCCGTATAATTCTGACTGTTCCACAACACCTTCAAGCGTTGGCTCAAATGAGTGATTCGAAAAATACTACTTGGTAACTAGACTCTCACTGCAGACACACCTTCTTTCCATCTCTCCCTTAATGGTTTATCTTGCACCTCTATTACTCTACATCTTAACCATGAACTAACCATATCCTCTTTCAATTTCATCTTCTGCAACTCACTTACTCCCTCCTCACTATTTTCTCCATTATGTAACTCCTCTTCTAATTGCACTCTTCTTTTCTTCTCTTTTCTCATCTACGTGTTCCACCACTTTTCACAAATTTATGATCTTATGGATACGCATTCATCCCTTGTGTCATTATCAGGCCCCCCTTCCCCCATTATGTTGACTTCCTCTTTTATGAAACTTTTGAGCATCACCTCGAACACACCCCCAATGGAGCAAGGTTTTTACTACTACATTTTGACAAGGTTAAGTGGTGAAAATCCGTATTCAACCATCCACTTCTTAATCCACGATGGGATTTCCTTAGGAATCCTTACTCTTTCTCCCTTCTTGAGATCTTCTTTATCTCTAGATATGGACTGGTTATTTTCGACCATAAATTCCATAATATATCCTATCAAAGTACTCTATACCAAAAATTTGACAACTCTAGTTAATTTGGTTATCTAGCTATTGCAATGCTACTAAATCTCCTTAAGTCCATCACAAAGTTTTTTGTTGTCAATTGTTGTGTTCTATGGATTCTGCAAGTCTTTTCAACCACTTGTATAATTTACATGGAAATCAACCCACATGCCTTTGTATAATCAAATAAGACCCTCTGTAAATTATATATTATCTAAGTTTCTATGGATCCCACCCTCACAACTTGACTTATTGTAATACAAATTCCTTGAACCTCTTTTCCTACCCATCATAAATCCCACTCTTTGAGATCAATGTATCCATATAGTCAATTATTTCCTATTAGAAACTAGGTTTCGACAAAAAAAATCATTTGTTGGTGCAAAATTGATGAGACCAAGGTTCTTGCACATGTGCCAACAAAGGGAGTTTTTTTAGTCTAGAGTGTTGGCATATTCAATCCTCTAAAGGAAAAGCTCTCATCTAAAGCACTTCCTACCTTTTTATGATGAGGAGGGTTAATTGCAAGGCTAAACTAAGAGAAACACATACATAACATTGTTCTATGAGGGGAGGAAGGAGAGGGAGGGACTATTAGTCATCTCAACTGGACACTCGAACATATGTATGCAAGGGGACTTGGAAAATCAATAAACAATCAAGTTGAATCTCTTGCACTGTTGTAGGGACTTAAACAAATAAGATGAAAAGGAATAACTCAAGCATGTGTGACTGAAGACTCTTAAATAATAATCTCTCTTATGATCTATAATGTGTTTCCCAAAGACCTCCAACTAAATAAAATTGTTAGAAGAATTCATAATCTTGTCCCCTATTTCCAGTCCCCTTCTTTCTTCCACACCCTTCGTTGTAACAATAGCGAAGCTAACTTGGAAGCCAACATGGCAGTTTCTCTCAATGCTAGATATCTAGTGTAGGGCGTCTACACGGAGCTCGTGGATCCTCTCCCCTAATGCAACACGACCCTCCTCGTGCTAAGTGTCAGTTTAATAAAGAAAAAGAAAGCAGAGCGTGGCATTGGTATGACATAATTTGTGGTTTAAATGAGACATGTACGAGCCTGAGTATGGGCAGACGATGTGGTTTAATGGGAAGTATGCGAACCCTCATCTCCTGGATGCACATGATATATGGAAGGAAGGAAAGCGTCACCCCTAAGGTACTTTTCACACTATTCTTTGCGATGACGGGGTCTATAGGAATGGATATTGAGATATTGCAATTGGGCCATGCAATCCCAACCGCTATCCTTATGTGGATAAGAATCAAAAGTTTGGGTTTCCTATCACTGTGTGCATTGAGTTTCCTCTATCGTCTCGAAAAGAGAGGTTGTTTGCTGAAGAACTAATTGTGCTCAGAAATGTTCTCTCTTCTCTTGTTGCTATGGACTCCAGCAAAGAAATTCATGCTTGTTGCCCAGAACACGTGAGGGTGATCATGGGAAGGAATGTTCGGTGCATTAAGGAAGATATGAAGGCTCAAAAATGGAAATGGAGACACCATTGGGAAGATACCAATGACAAGATGGAGCATCTTGAGGAATTTTTCCACGAAGTGAGAGTTGTCCAAAAGGACTATGAGGCATCCACTGAAGCCCAGCTAAAGGAGCAATCTCAGACCTCCCATGAGCTTGTGAAATGAATTTTTCAGGTATAAATTTAAATAGATGCTATGGTGTTTGAAGACCGTGTCCTCCATGAAGTGGAAGAGAAGCAAAAGACTGTCGAAGGGAAAGGAATCGAGCCTTCTCGAGGT
>LPNX010466284.1:326912-346401 GCA_001517045.1 Pseudotsuga menziesii | reverse complement strand
TATGCACACACACACACACACACACACACACACACACACACACACACACACATATAAACATTCCTGCAAAAACCCTTGGTTTCCCACCTACACTATTCAAGGTCTTATCCTTGTAGTGTCTACCATAAGAGCTCTAAGGACATGGGATTATCCATTGACACTTCTCCATTCATAGTTAAAGCTCTGGTTGAGGATACCTTTTTGTTTGGTGTACATTTGGATAACAAAGAATTCTCCCTAGACCCTGAATGATTTTTTGTACTCCATTTCATTGCTACATCACATTATTCTCTACCACAAATTTTCATTTAATTCCTAGTTGTTGGCCACAACAATAAATCAAAATATGTCCAAGTATACAATATTAGAGGAAATTCCAATGCAATATTTAAGTATTTTCCTTATTGTCACCACTATTTCAAGTGAATATAGTAAGTAAAAACACCCACTATAAATATGGATTACACTAGTTTCATTTTTTATTTGTATTTTTCTATGAACAGGGCTAGTAAAAAAACCTTGCAAGTATTGGCTTTCCAATTCATGATGAAAGGTCAAAAAATTTATGAAATCCTCATGAGGAGTTCAAAATTTGAGATCCACACTCTAAAATAATTCTTCAATACAAAATTTGAATCCACACTCCATCTATGTTTCCTAATGCTTGTTTAATAGATTTAATTTGAATACCACTCAATGCAAGCAAGTTATGGGTAAGCACATAGAGCACCAAACATTCATTAGTAGACCAAGGACACCAAATTAGAGACACTTCATTTAGATTCATACAAACCAAAATATCAAGATTTTGCATGATATTATTTTGTGGGAAAATAAATCACCTACCAATATTCGACCATGCTAACATTTCATCTTTTTCATAAATATCATCATAAAACAATTATCATTTTCACATGTGAAAAAAATATTATATACTTATCCCTTGATTTTTTTTGTAGGAATTTGACACTCTCATGAAACCAACATCAATATGAAACTTCGATCATCCTTATTCCTTCATCAAACATCTTAAAAAAGCATTGCAACACCATATTTTTTTCAACCAACACTATCTTCAAACTCTCTTTTACATTTGGGAAAATATGAATATCATATCTCTTATTTGATCATGTGATCATGTGTGACTCTCATACTAATTGACATAACTAATAACAGGCAACAATAACCAAGAAACAACAAGATGGAAAAAAATGGGACACATTAAAATTAATATTGTATTCACAAATAAAGTACATTTATAGTACAATATCCAATAACCATCTTTGATTGTCCAAAATACGCATAACTAACCAAATATAACAAAAAGGTTGTTTAGGACTTAATGATTAGAGTTAAATTGCTAACAATAAGTAGGCCACAAGCAAACTCAATAATGGATATTGGTAAGAGGTTTGTGGAGGGTGGCAGAAATGTGGTTGATATGACTAGTTTGAAGAAATTGAGGTTTAAATTCAACAAACTATCAAAGTTTTGTATCCAATCACTCTCACAATCTGCTTTGTATGCTCATGTTGTTAAGGGGTAAATGTATTGGAACCATAGTATGCTTGGGTGCAAAATGTTTGAGGTATATCACATGAGCGTATATCCAATAGTTGTTTGGAATCATATTTGGTGTCGGTTGATGATTTAAATAAGAGATAGTAGCAACGACATATTGTTATCTCTAGGAATGATTTAGTTTTGGAAGAGAATGATGTGATTACATCATGTAAGGTGTCTCTACTAGAGGATTTGCTTTGTATGAAATATGAATGGAGCACTAAAAGGAAAATATCCATGCATTGCTGATCTAGGGATTAATCTCTAAGAATAATTGGATAATTCCTAAACTATTGACATCAATTTTGGTAAGTGTTTCTCTCTTTGGTATGATATTCCTTAAAATTCATCCTTTACTTCAAGCTCACTAGAGAGTGTTCTAGGAAAAGGGAGGTGTACATGGATTCTATAGAGATCACATATATCTCATGTCAAAGGAAGGAAATTGTAGGGAAAGAAATTAAAGAGGAACACATCCTATGTTACACTCAATGAGGACAATGGAACGTGGGAAATCAACTCAATTTTCAAAATATTCAACTTATGTTTATAATTTTCTATTTAAATACATGAAAATTAAGGTTTTTTATATAGTTTATTATCACTTATTTTCCAAAATGTAATGTATATGTTCTTAAATGTATAAGGTTGGGTCTAATTGATAGCATTTTTCTATGATTGTATCATTGTAAAAGAAAAGTTGTATCAATGAAATATTAATTTTGTCAAATTCTACCCCTCTCTCTCTCTACACATACATGAGTACATGCATGCATGTGTGTGCACACACACACATACACACATTTGTGTGTGTGTGTGTGTTTTAGCAAAAATGTATCAAAGTCATAGATTCGAAGCTAATGAAAAAAATGGGCTATAATGTCCATGGGCTAGACAAGAGAAGACAATATATTGTAAACCCCATTGTAGTTGAACATAGGCTAATATATGAAGGCCTAAGTTTTAGTGGACAAGAGTAATCAAGTGAATTAAATGCACATATTAAAAGTTTGGATCAATATAAGACCACCAATATAACCTTTGTTAAAGCAAGAGGAAACAAAGAAAATATCATTTCACTAGACTAAAAGAAAGAAAAAAGGAGGGGTAAATAAGCCCCTACTCTAACATGTGTGTAGCATATTGAATGAAAGAAACAAATGGATTTTTTCCATAAAAGATTAGACCCACACTTTGAAACCAAAGAAAACGAGCAATAAGTGCAAGCACAAACTAAAGAGGTATGGAAAGGCTTTATGGTTTTTTTTTTATGTAATAATAAATGTGACAAGGTTGATAATTGTTGGCACTCTAGTTTAGGTTCCTTTTATGGTATGAGAGGCCATCAAGGGACTACCCACTAGAGCAAGAAAGTTGCAGGTGAAAGAAAGAAAATGAACAAGAAGAGAATCCCAAGCAATCCATGTACTAGCAAGAAAATTTTCCAACAATGCCAGTTAATTAGACATTGGGAGGCCAAGTGTTGGATTCTTCATTTAGAACTTCATCCCAAGAAACACACTACAACCAGGGGAAATCTTGGAGAGTTAATTTTATGGGGGAGGAAGAGTTTCTTACACATGCATCCCAAGGAGAAATAATTGTCTAGGGACATATAGCATTAGAATATGTCATTTCCACTAATGAAATGGATATTAGGCTAATGCCCACATCAAAAGTAGCCCCTATTTTTCTTTTATTTTCAATATTGGAGTGGAGGAACCCTTATAGGATATTTATTATATATTGATGCAAAGAGATTACTCAAAGGGGTTCTTTAAACTACATGAAAAGAAAGAAGCAATTCTAATTTATGGGCATCAAAGGAAGCAAACACACAAATGCTAAAGAAGGAGAACATAAAGAATTCAATTGAAGCTTCTTGAGACCAAAAAATCATGAATGGGGAGGTGTGACCCGAAATGGATTAGACTAAATTCAGAATTTGTAAAAGGAATTATTGACAAAGTTTGCAGATCATGGTCCTTAAATACTAAATTCCAAAAGTCACAAAAAGATGAACCAAATCTCCTCACGGTTGGCATTTCAAGGAAACATTATAATAAACAATTTTGTCTCGTTGCAAAAACAAGAGAGATGGGGGGGCATGAAACTTGGAAGAAGAAAGAGAAGTAGTAGAAGTATGAAGGACAAAGTATGTTTGACGATAAGAAAACAATGAAATTTTAAGCATGTCCATGGTTAAGAAAGGTTGTCTCTAAGACCAAGAAATCTACAAAAATATTTCCAATGTGTAAGACTACATGAATATTTGTTGAGAGTATATGGATCTAACTATAAATTAAGTTATAAACATAAAATTAGGGAAAATGTTAGGATGAAATATAGCCCATGGAATAAATTTCAAGGTTTTTCCCCAAAAATATTCGCGAATTTCCATTTTTCTCTAAAATGATTCACCCATATTCAATGGGATAATTTTTTTTACTTTAAACATCACAAAAATTCGCCAAGAACTATATACTATCATTAGAAATTTGAATAGTTTTACAAAAGTATCTCCAAACATTTTAGGTTGGAAATTTAAGAATTTAGTACTTAAGATTCGCCATTATTTCTACCCTTTAAGAATATTATGGATCCTTGAAATTTTCTATGCATAATAAAATAAAAATCATCTTTGTTGATCTTATTGTTTCTATTTTAATTGATGTGCAAAAGAGTTTCATTATGTAATTACTTCAAGTAAGTGTGATTTCTTAACTACATTGTTGTGTAATTTCTTCAAGTTGGTGTGATTTTTGGTGGTTTAAAACTACATGGTACAACACATTGTGGCATTAGATAACATCTAATTAAATCATATTGGAATTTACAACTCAATCTCTCATTTTCCCTTTTTGTTTGGATAATTAATCATTAGATATATAGTGTTAATTTCCATATACTATGAATCATTGGTTGCACCCACAAAGCAATTTCTCATTTAATTGATTCCTTGGTTTACTTCTAATCCCAATTGTTAGTTTCAAAGTCATTAGTCTGAATCATATTATGTAGATCATTTTATACAACCAATTTAGTGTTTGATATGTTTTTGATTCAGTTAATTGGTTGATTGGTCCATATTTACCAACCCTCAAACTTGGAATTAGCCTATCTACCTACAACCATCATTAGATATTATATAACCATGTAAATTCCCAAGCCTTATGCGTAGCTCAGTTACCTACAACCACACTATAAACAATGATCATGTAGACATTGGTATTCTAGATTATAATGATAATGATGAAGATAAATGGTTGTTTATAACTTTTATTAAAAAAGTACACACATGCATACATACACACACATATATGAGCGAAGAAAGAGTATAATGTTCAGTTTGATATAGAACCCACAAACAAATTAAGCGGCGTGTTGAAAATTGTAAACTTACAATCACCTAAATTTGTAAAACATAAATAAATAATGTATATAAATGATAGGTAACATCTTAATAAAATTCTATACTTAATATTCCATTATAAATGGGTGCATTGTTTGGTTTTCCTAATACATCGTTACACTGGTTAATGGCATTGGCCTGGACCTCCAAAAGCAAGTCAATTTGAATCGAATTCACTAATCCATTCCTTTTATCCTGGTTGGTGAATAGCAAGCCGAAAACAATAATATTTAAACTCAAATTAAGAAAGTAACAATCAAACAAATACATTTTAAGTATGCAATGCGCCCATGCTAATAAGAAAAAAGGGCCAATCGTTTGCATATAAAGTTTAAAATATAGTAGAAGATTACATCATAACACCGTATAGCTATATTTTGTGTAAAGTATTATTGTTTTAATATATATATATATATATAAATGAGATTTGAATATTATGTATAAATTAACTTCTCATCCAAAACATATGCAGCTATATTAAAGATATTTCAGAACACTAAATGAAAACTTAAATTATTGGAAATGATGCATCGTTTAAATAAAAAAAGGACATCAAAACTACAGATATAGAAGAAAATGACGCCTTAAACATAAATATTATGTTAGAATATAATCCGCCGGGATTATATATTGTAAATAAATAAATAAATAGTTATGTAGGAAGCTGAACATTTACATAGGAAGGTGAAAAGGTTGATGAAGCTCAACCATCACATGTAATATATAAATGTATGCATTAGCCATGAATAGAATCGAATCGGGAGTTATTACCTATCAGTGGTATCAGAGCTTGGCTATTAGCCATAACTCCTGCCTGCTGCATTTCAGTCCTGGCATTATGCTTGCCAGTCCATTGCCAGACTTCCTGCTCCGTCAGTCTACCAGTCGCATGCGTTTCTCCTGCCGGCCTGCGTGCATTCATTGTATGCATGCATTCATTTGGTAGTTATTCCTACCTGCCTATGCAATCCGCCCTTTGCTTGCACAGTCCTATAGTTATACATGCATATGAATTGTGCAACGAGTCTACCATATTCCTTTCAGCCTGAGTGACAGTTCATGCGTAGGCCAAGAGATTGTAACTTATCTCTCTCCCATAGACGAAGACTCTCCGTTCCTTTTTGTTGTGTATTGCTGTTGCAACGTTTACCCATTATCCATTGCACATGCTATTTTCCCACTCCATTCATTGCTGTGGACTGCTCGTCTGCTATTTATCTCCAGAACCGCAATATTGAGGCCCTCGCTACTGCGACACTTGGTCAGGCTATCTGCGAGGCATAGGAGTCCCGAACTTTGCAAGAGATTTCTACAACAGATGCATTATTCCTTAAAGAGTTGAGGCTGTTGAATTGTGTGGAGGTAATACACTTTATTCAATATTGAAATTGGTCATTGGAAATACAAAAACCCTAGTTTTTTCCCGTGAAGTGCATAAACCCTAATCCCGCGAGAAGTCTAGTGGTTAATTTTAAATTATGCGTGAGTAACTACTGCTTTTTTTTTATGAAAGTATGATTGTATGAGCCCGCGGTCCTCTAGACTACTCAACGACCCTCTTTGCATTGTGGTATATTTCCTCCGTTTGTTGCTGAGAAAAGTCCTTCTCTTACGAATTGGTGTACACGATCTCCAGCATCAAATATCATTTTCAGGCCAACGTCAATCACATCAACCAGTTCCAGGATATTATATATTCTTTGTTATTTTGATTTCGTAATAAGTTTGGAAACAAAACTTGCAAGCAAAGGAAGGACGGTATCCATGTTTCAGGTTCGCGTGTGTTCTTCGTCGTCCAAGACTGAGAGATATACATGCTGCTTTGATGTTGTTACGGCCAACTAGTGTTGATCCTCGATATGATACTGGACTCTTGTGCCTGTCAATACAATAATCATTGCGATTTACTGGAGCTTAAAGAACTGTGTTGGAGCTTGAAGAATGGTGTTCGTTGACTACGTTGAACACTGCGTGCTGCTGGTGCTCTCCCTGAATATTGCAATCAAGCTGGTGCTCTCCACCTGAATATTGTAATCAGAGCTGGTGCTCTCCCTGAATATTGCAATCGAGCTGGTGCTCTCCACCTGAATATTGTATTTTGAGCTGGTGCTCTCCCTCAAGACTGCTTGTGAAGTGCATGGAGGCCGAGTCTAAATACTGAAGCGTTGAATACTGAACCCGCGAAGCTGTGCGTGAAGCTTGAAGACACTGTGAAGATTCAAGAGCGTGGAGGTAAAATATTGGTGATAAAATATTTTGTGACCATTGGGTTACACAAACCCTAACTTCTTTCCAAACTTATATGCATAGAGTTTGTATACAAATATTTAGCTAATATGGATATTGTATGAGCCCGAGAGTATTAAGTGTTGAGCATATGTCTTATGTATGAACCTACGAAGGATGAGTGTGAGACATGACCTTTATAATGAGTTGTGAATGATGTAATTTGCAGAGTGTAAAAGTGTTGAGAACCCACTCTGCTATAATACATTGTATTAATATTGCGTATTTTCATACGATGTTTTGAGTTGTTCATGTAATAGCACTCTAAAAGAAAATGATATAGAGTTGCAAAATTAAAAATAAAGGAGCTGCAAGATTGTTTTGATAAGTCTATAGAATTATTTGTATAGGCTGCAGAATCATATTGTAATCTGTAAAGGAGCAGGAATCTAAACCTGCATCCCATATCTTTTTTTTAAGCATTCTGTAAGTTACAATTTCCATATTAGAGATGCACTCTTTGGCATCTATTATTGGTGCTGCCCTTGTTGGAAAAGACCAGTCCAATGACCATCCAAAAGGAGAGAGTAGCAAGAGAGGCAGAGGAAGAAGAAACTTCAGAGGCAGAGGGGGCATAAACAACTTCGTAAAAAGATCAGATTTGCAGTGCAAGCATTGTGGAAAGACTGGGCACACATTAGATCAGTGTTAGGCTTCATGGGACTCCATCAAAGACAAGCATAACTAGAAGAAAGATGATAATAAAAACCAAGAGGCTAGTAAATCTTCTGATTCTGCTCATTGTATTGTTGCACATTGTAATCTTGGAATTAATGAAATGACTTCACTTTCATCTTACAAAGATTGTTGGATGCTTGATACTGGTGCAACATCACACATGACATTTAGAAAAGACTATTTTGAAGAACTTAATGAAACAATAGATGGCATAGTTTACTTTGCAGATAAGTCAAGTATTAAACCAAAGGGAATGGCCACCATTTGACTAAAGATGCCTGGATTCCCTGATTTCTTGTTGAAGAACGTTCTTTATCTTTCAGAGTTGCAGAGAATCCTGCTGTCCATGGTGGAGATTCGACAGTAAGGCCATTCCATCCACATGTTTGATGGAATCGTTGAAATAAGAAAGTCCTCTGACAACCAAGTCATCATGACTGGATACGAAGATGAGAAGCTGCTGAAGCTAAAGGGTTCATCTGCAAGAGTTCAGAACTATGCCTATCTCTCTCAGCATGGAGAAGGTAATTTGTCATCTAGTTCATTGTGGCATGCAAGATTTGGTCATCTAAATTATAACAGTCTTCGTTTGTTGAGAAAGAATGGTGTATTTGGTTTTCCCACCATTCCCAAAGAGAAGAACAAATGTGATGCATGTATATTAGGGAAACATAGTAAGTTGCCATTCCATGAATCTAATTTCAGAGCAAGTAGGAAATTAGAATTAGTGCATTCTGATTTATGTGGCCCAATGCCAACTCCTTCAGCAAATGGGAATAAGTATTTTATGACATTTGTTGATGACTACTCAAGAATGTGCTGGATTTACTGTTTAAAGACAAAATCAGTATCATTTCAAACATTCAAAGACTTTCATGCATTGATAGAAAAAAAAGCACAATTAAAAATTGGTACACTTCGTACTGATAATGGGAAAGAATACACTTCAAATGCTTTTGAAGATTATCTTCACCAACATGGAATTGCACATCAGAATACAGTTTCCTATAATCCTCAACAAAACGGTGTAGCAGAAAGAATGAATAGAACCATAATGAATATGGTTCGCTCAATGATGTTTTTCAAGAATGTAAAACTAATGTTTTGGGGTGATGCAGTAAAATGTGGAGCCTATTTGAGAAATAGAAGTCCCTCAAATGCTCTTGATAACAGGACTCCACATGAAATGTGGTTTGGCCATCTCCCTTCAATCAGGCATCTTAGAGTTTTTGGTTCCACCTGTTATGCCTTGATTCCAAAGGAGCAAAGAAACAAGCTTGGTGCTCGAAGCAGAAAATGCATTTTCCTGGGGTACGAAGAATACTACAAGGCATACCGTCTATATGATGAGGTAAACAAGAAATTTGTTATTTCCAGAGATGTCATTTTTCTTAAGACTAATAAAAATGACCAGTCCATTGAGAGACAACTTGATCATTTGGAAAGTTATCCTCATCCAAAGACATATTCTGAAAATGAATATGAAATTCCAAACCTTGAAGGGGGGGTTCCTATTCTGGATCAACCTTTGGAATTTCCATATGAAGCACCAACTCCCCCGCATGAAGAAGTTCCTGCTACTTCACCTGAACAAGAGGTTCAACTGGATGATGTGATTGAGAGAATTGAAAGACTCTCAATCAATGATGAAGCACCACCAGCTGATCAACCAGGACCATCACAAAAGATTCCTAAATGGGCCACAAAGACACTTGAAAGCGTCCATCTGGATGAAGTTGGAAAGACGGGAACGCGAAGTTTGAAAAGACATGAAGATGGAGGAGGAGCAGATAATTCAGGGGATGACATGGATGTATCATTTGATTGTGAATTTAATTTATCTGCTAGCTTTGAACCAACTTCCTTTGAAGAAGCTTCTACTCGAGTTGAGTGGAAAGAAGCTATGCAAAATGAGTATGATGCACTCATAAAGAATGGAACTTGGAAGCTGGTTGATCCTCCAGTTGGAACCAAACCAATTGGCTGCAAGTGGGTGTACAAGAACAAATACAAATCAAATGGCTCACTTGACAAGCACAAAGCGAGGCTTGTAGCAAAAGGGTATGCACAGAAGGAAGGAATTGACTATGAAGAAACGTTCTCTCCTACAGCAAAATGGGCTACCATCCGTACCTTACTCTCTTTAGCTGCTTAGAAAGGGTGGAAAGTTTATCAGATGGATGTGAAGACTGCTTTCTTGAATGGAGACTTGAAAGAGAATGTCTTCATGTCCCAGCCAGAAGGCTTTGATGAAAAAGGAAAAGAACAAAAGGTATGCAAGCTTGTCAAATCCTTGTATGGCCTAAAACAAGCACCTCGCGCATGGTATGAAAAGTTAACCGAGCATCTTTTGAAGTTAAATTTCAAACATTTTGATCTTGATGATGCAACACTGTTTATAAAGAAATTTGGAAGATCTGTTGTGTATCTTGTGGTGTATGTAGATGATCTTTTGATGACAGGGAACAATGAGAGCTATATATCATCCATAAAGAAAGATTTGAAAAAGATCTTTGAAATGACAGATATGGGACATCTCCACTATTACTTAGGAATTGAAGTCTCTCAACATCCTAAGTACATATTCCTATCTCAGAAAAAATATGTTGGAGAACTATTAAACAAATTTTGCATGACAGAATGCAACCCTATATCTACTCCAATGGAACAGAAAATGAAGCTCACATCAAGTGAAGGAAAAGAATTTGAGGATGCGACCAAATATCGACAACTTGTAGGAATTCTTATCTACCTTACAACAACTAGACCAGATATTTCTTATGTTGTTGGCATACTTTCAAGGTTCATGCATAAACCTTGTGAAGGACACTGGTCAGCTACAAAAAGTGTTCGAAGATACTTGAAGGGGACTCAAGATGTCGGACTCAAGTACTCTAAAGTGGATGACTTCAAACTTGTTGGGTACTCAGACTCAGATTTTGATGGCGATAAGGAGACATGAGTATCAACTTCTGGATACACTATGAGTCTTGGATCAGTAGTTGTCTCATGGAGATCACGCAAACAGTCAGTTCCAGCATATTCAACAACAGAAGCAGAATATGTGGCTACAGCTGAAGCAACGAAAGAAATAGTATGGCTCAGGAAGATACTTGAAGATTTGTAAGAAAAACAAGAAAATTCCACTCCATTATTGGTCGACAATACTTCTACAATCAAGTTGGCTAAGAATCCTAGATTCCATGATCGAACCAAACACATCAACACAAAGTATCTTTTCATTCGATGTCATGTAGAGGCCAAGACAGTCCATCTTCGACATTGTTCCACAAATGATCAAGTTGCAGACATCTTCACCAAAGCGCTTGGACGAGAAAAGTTTGAAAGATTCAGAGACATGCTCGGACTTATGAACACCCCTTCAGATTAAGAGGGGGGTTGTTAGAATAAAATCCGCTAGGATTATATATTGTAAATAAATAAATAAATAGTTATGTAGGAAGTTGAAAAGTTACATAGGAAGGTGAAAAGGTTGATGAAGCTCAACCATCACATGTAATATATAAATGTATGCATTAGCCATGAATAGAATCGAATCGGGAGTTATTACCTATCATATTATATTAAAGATATTTCAGAACACTAAATAAAAACTTAAATTATTGGAAATGATGCATCTTTGAAATAAAAGAAGGACATCAAAACTACAGATATAGAAGAAAATGATGCGTTAAACATAAATAATAATAGATATTTTATTTTACATAAGTATTCTATTATCTTTACATTATAGTAAAGAGTGAAAAATATTATTATATATATTGGATTAAATGACTTTATATAAATATTTTGAAATCGGTTGTTCCTAAGCATAATTTGAATTATAGCATTTAGAAAACAATTAATGAAGGTTGAAAATCTTATTATAGATTTGAAAACAATTGTATGTCACGACCTGTGACTTTGGGATACGAAAAAATTCTTCTTTGACACTCTCGCCACTCTTGTTATCTTATATGGTTGTGAATTTTGGGCTGCAGCATCTCTAAAGAATCATGGAGATGGATAACACAAATCCAAACGCATTGTAAAACATTTATCTCAGAATTAAAAGCAATACACATTATCCTATCCTCCTCTTAATAGTGAGTTCTCTCTCCCTCATTGAGAGCCTCACTATGACAAGGTACCACCTAATGTACAAGAACAAGATGAACAACATGGGAGATAAGAGGCTTTTTAAGGTTGTTTCATACTCTAGCCAAAACTACCTACGACTTAAGCAAGGTTAGCATAGAGAGACCAAGTCTTAACTAAATCATTGAAGATTTGAGGAAAAGATCACTCTACATAATAATGATAATATTAAAAGTATTATTACATCTAAATTTAAGAAAAAGATGTAACCTAATAAAGAGTTATGTGAAGATAAGAAAAAATTAAAATATTTTTAAAAAGTGATTAACAATAATCTAGAAAATCAGAAGTATCTCTAATTAAACAACCACCATATTTAATTCTCCTTAAATAATTCAACAAATCTGCAATTTGCATTTTGTTATTAATACTACTTATGTTTAATGAATGTTGTTTGAATATATGAGTATAAAAAAAAGCCTCAATTAATTATTGAAATTCGGTATCTGTTAAGTCTTCCCGTTCACGGGTTGAAAAATGAAAAACGTCGACCTTCTGTTTTGTAGATGAAAACGACGGATGTAAATACATAAACTTGACAAGGACAGGAGGAGGTGAATAAGCAGATCAGGTTGAATAGCTGACCAGACCGCCCAAAAGCCTGGAAACTTTCTTCCCAAGTTTTCGTTATCACGTACTCACTATCCTTAAATTTATCACGTACTCGTCTATTTCCTTAAGTTGACATTAATTACATTTAATCGAATTTGCTTAATTGTCAAATTTGCGCTTCATCGTGCGACGGAACATTGACTTCTTTGATAATGCATTTACATTTTTTTTATTTTGACATTCAACCACAGCGACAATGTCGTAGTAAAGTAATTGACTTACAACATCAAGTTTCAAACACCGAGGCCATTTTAACTGATTGTAGATTAGGGTTATCGAAAGGACCCAGCTTAAAAGTCAATCGTTGACTTTCGTGCTAACGTTTCTATTGCATGAAGCCACAATCTCGGGAAATGAATAGGTTGATTAATTAAATCAAAGATACAAGTGTGTTTTGTTTTTTTCATTCAAAAAGAAATTTACTAATTGTCTAAACTAACATAGGAAACGATGATAAAAATATCTCTTCCATATGGTACCCACTTCAAACCCATCACTAACTATCTCCTAGGGTACTTAATGTAAACTTATCTCCAATTATCTCTTGCATACGATACTTAATGAAACCAACATAAGAGTTGTATTTATCAACCTTTATATGTATTGTATAAAAGGGAAACAATGTCTAGCATTGTATCACAAGATAAAAGGACATTGTTATTTTTTTATTTAGTAATAGAAGATCGAAGTCTTAACTGCCCCATGATTTATGTACAAACACAAGGATTTTCACATAAGTATTGTGTTGTATTGTTATTATTGTTTGCTTTTGTTTTTATATTTTCTAACATCTACTATTGGAACCTGAAAAACTCACATGCATGGGGATTTTTGTGAGTGAGATGTACAACAATGGCATGAGGTTTAACTAAGTTCAATATTGAGAAGTTTGACGGAAAGAATCTCTCTTAATGGAGGATGAAGGTAGAGGATTTGTAGGTTCAAAATGACTAAGCCCTACCCTTGAAAGAGGTTGCAAAAACAATGAGTGGCGTGATATATAAGGAGACCATCAAGAAGGACATGAAGGAAATTTCTACAATTTGTCTTTGCCTAGCAAACTTTGTCTTCTTCAATGTTGTTGAAAAAAATATTGTAGAAGCCCTTTGGGAGAAACTTGGGAAGCTATGTAAGACTAAATAGGAAAAAACTAAGGTTTCTTGAAAAAACAACTTTATCATCTGACGGTGAAAAAGGGTTCAACTATGGAAAATCGCATGAACGAGTTTAATCACCTAATCGATAAACTTGCCTCATTTTGTGTAGAAGTGGCGGATGAGGACAAAGAAATCATTTTATTGTGTTCCATCCGAGACAATTATGATCATTTGGTGATGACCATCTCCGAATCATCATTAGAAAATCTAAAATTTGATGATGTGGTAGATTCTTTGATGGGAGAAGAGTGGAAGAAAAAATTGTTTCTAAAACACACTACCAATGAATCCATATCTATGAGATTAGTTCAATAACATCAATGGATTTCAACAACCTAACAATGGTTTGTAAAATGAAGATTAGGGCACATGTGAAGATGTTTCCTCATGGATCTAGAATAACCTCCCATCACTGTTTGAAATTTGAGGAAGTGTAGGGGCTATGGCTTGCGACTTAAACTAGAAATACAGACCAGACCAATCAAGGAAGAGGATTCATCAACCAATGTCAAGATGCAGGAATATGTAGATTGTACAAATACTATACATTTCTATTCACGTTACAGTTTGGAGTAGCTTTAAACGACATTTCTTCCTATCCTTGAATTTGAATTCTTGTGCTGAAGCGTTTCTTGCATCGTTTTTTGATCTCTTGAACTAGTTAGAATTATGTTCTAAATAGTTAAGCTGCAATTATTTATATATTTTATATGTTTTGTTAGTTGGAGACATTGAGATCAAGTCCTTGTTGTCTTGTATGCGATAGAATAAGTAGAAACAATTTGCACAATTGATTTTGAAGATCTATTTTTTTTATTTATCAGATACTACATAGGAAGCGAGGTTGGAAGCAAGACTGGAGAAGATTTGTAGAACAATTTGGACCTAGATTTTTTGTATTTAGAATGTACATGGATCCTGCAAGCTATATCTACTTTTATATTTTGAACCAATCTTAATTGATTTAAATTAATTTAATAGTTACGCCAATAGGCGTACATATATATTTGAATTTTGGGGTGGACTACCATCTATGCTTTTTCATCTATGGATGAGAATTAGACAAGTGTATTGTCGAGATTGATTCTATGGGCATTGTATGAGATTAAACTATAATGAGACAAGCATACAGTTCAGATTGATTCTATGGGCGTAGTCTAAAATTAATAATTAATAATTTCAAAAAAATAGAAAATAGCTTAATTAGCATGTGATAAGTACAATCAGTGATAGTTGTAAAAAATAAAATCAATCTTCAACTATTCGATTATTAAATAGAACTACGAGCTTAACTCCATCGATTATTAGATACAACTATTAGCTTAACTCCAATTATTCTAGAACTATTAGATTAACTTCAACTCTAATCACAATTATATTGGATAACTATTAGCTTAACTATTAGATACAACTATTATCTTAGCTCCAATGATTCTACAACTATTAGCTTAACTTCAACTCTAATCACTTAAGGCTTAGTTTAGCTGCATTTGACATCTAGGAGTCTAGCTAATGTCCACTAATGTAAGAGTTGAACTCCTAATAAAATAGTTCGAACTCCTAATAAACTCCTCCAAACTCCTAATAAACTCCTACATCTAGTAGTGGGGCATCTAGCTAAGCTAATGTACAGTTCCTATTACATGTTTAGGTTTTCCATATATAATTAGGTTTTCGATTATTTTTAAATAAGGTTAGTCTAACTCATAATTAACAATTTCAAAAAGATCAAAAATATCTTAGTTAACATATGTTAAGTACAATTAGTGATAGTTGGAAAAAGAAAATTTTAAATACAACTATTCAATTATTAGTTAAATACATTGATAATACAATTATTAGCTTAACTTGAATTCCAACCATGACGTTTACTTGAATTGCAACTGGCAATAGATTAAATTTTAACAACTATTAGCTTAACTCCAATGGTTCTACAATTATTTGTTTAACTTCAACTCTAATCACGGTTATATTGGATAAATGTTAGATTAACTCCAATGATTCTACAACTATTAGCTTGAGCTCAACTCAAATCGTGGTTATATTGGATAACTATTAGATTATTCCAAAAGTGATACAACTATTAAATTAAATTGAGATGAACTCCATCTCTTAGCATGAGAAGTTACCTTGATTGCAGTGAAATCATGCATCAAGAACAATCACTTAGGTAATGTGTAACTTATGTGACCATTTCTCACAATTGGGAGTTGAGTTAATGTGGATAAGGCTTAAACTAAGCTTTATATTAACTTTTAAATTAACTATTAGATCCAACTATTAGCTTAACTCCAATGATCATACAACTATGAGCCTAACTTCAACTATGAGCTTAACAACCATAAATTAAGTGGTTGTTATATTAGCTTAACTATTGAATACAAGTAATTGATACATTGTTTAATATTAAAAACATTATCAATATGTCAAATATGTACCTTTCGGTGTATTTCAAACATATTAATCTTAGTAATATGGTTGTTGCTAATGATACCATATGTGATGCAGGAAAGTAGTTGATATGGTGGTTACTGTAAATTCATATTGTGTCTAATGTGTCTTAGTGCAACCTGATTTGCAAGCGAATGCACAGTAAAAAATAGCACACGTAGATATTAATATCGATCAACGCTTCACTAAATTAAGTCTTTGGAAATGTCACGGGTTAACTTTATAGATGTTTGAGAATTTAAAGTGTTAGGTCAATAGACAATATGTGTAGTAGAATATTTTGTGCGAGAGAGTGTAGGAAGAGGGGTAGGTTTAAAGGTGGTTTCGGTACAGAATTTCCTTTAAAAATGTTATGTGTCCTTTCATGTTAACTTTAAATTTAATATATATGAAAATTAAAAAATGTTGATAAATAATAAAACTAATAATGCCATATTCATTTTTTCCTCGTGTACATTACATTGATCTTCATCAATTTGTTTATATATTACTTTTTATCATTGAATAACCAAATTCATATTCATTTTACATTTATTTGACCAAATTTATAAGTTTCCATCTCATTTTAATACATTATTAGTTTGTTTACTAATTAGAGTCATCTATATCTCACAGCAATGTCCTCGATACTGCCATATATCATTGCAGGTTAACTTAACAGTAAACTAGCAATTTTGTAGTAGTGAGCATTTTCAACTAATCACTTCACTAGCAAAAAGATTTCAACATTCATTTTATATCTTGCAGAAACATAGAGATCAATGCATATGGATACACTATTACTATTAATAATTAAATTTGATGCATAACTAACATTAAAATTGATGAATAAATGGTTTAAAAACATGAGAATAAATATTTGTACAACAATTCTAACCTAAGCTACTGAAGAAAAAAATTTGTAATTAAATAATTGAATTTGGAATTTTGGTTTTGAACTTTCTCAATATTTATTACTGAAATGGATTTCAACATTTTATAAAAACAACTTAGAATGGTTGGCAATAATCCAAGGTAAATCTATGTCAGGGATTAAAATAAGTTGTTCTCTTTATGTTTATGACTAAATTTTAAGGCTCAATAAGTGGGTTTGACTTAAGAATTCCCACTATTATTCTTTAACATGTGGAAGTGGAACATTACCTGCAGAATAAAACATTTCTGAGCTAAAATTGTTCTAGTTTAATGGACATCGAAAACCATCTTGACCCCACCTTTACATACCACAATATTTATTTTATAGTTGTTATGTTCTCTTAGTTAGAATAAAAATGTTCATAAAAAAATTTCTTCAACTCATAGCAAGATATTTAATGGTCTTTTTATTAGAAATATCAGTTTGCCAATAATTTTAACCATGCAAGAAGACAATTTGCCAGTAAGATCAAACTGTATCCCATAAGATAATATACCAGGGAAGACAATTTTCCAACCTACTTTCCCTTTATTGATAATACGATACTGGCTAGTATAGATTTAAGACAATACAATATATTACTTATAAGACATTAGAGTCTAGTGCCCAGCACTCTAGATCACATTATCCACAGATACCTATGTATGTCCCGTATTACTAGCATGCACGATGGGTTCACACAATGAACTTGTTACATAGCATGACCGTTCGCAAAATATTAAAGAATATCCCTTATTTCACTAAATATTGGAAAATGGGCCTCCTAAAATTGTATTTTGATCTCCCCTCCCAATATACCTTTCCAATTAAGAAAAGCCCTACTTTCATCAAATATTGTAGGTATCCCTTTTTATTAACCCTTTTTTAACACACCCTTTATATCATATTACCAAGTGGTAACAAACACGAGCGCTAATGCATATTAGTATAAATAAACAAGATGTTAAATAAAATAATAGCATAATTATAATAATGACCCCACGAGGATTACAGGGGTGACTAATCAATTTATAGTGTTGGATAGTGGAAGAATCAACGAAATAGTAATGGGGAAGGAAAAATTCATAAAAGGAAACCCAATCAAGACATCAATGTAACAAAGAATGTAAATTAACGATTGTCCATTAGTCAGTGCAATGCTTAGAAAAAATGAGAATTGCAGATGTTTCACACCACAACTTTCCAATCTAGCAATTCTATATCATGTAAATACAAGTATAGACATAGAGAGCTCATATTTTCTATAATCTTAATAAATTAAACTCCATAAAAAGGAAAATTTGAAACCCTTTCATGGATGGACTTCCCTACCTTCTTATCAAAACAAACATCATTGATGTTTGAATCCAAATGAACATAGAAAAAATCATCTTACTTTCCAATAACACCATATGATCATGTGCATATCTTGGATTTGGGTAATTCAGAAGATGCAATGAATCGTCTCCACTTCCTATACATTTATTCTTGCAATCAAGGGAATTAGCAACACTTAGTTTCATTTTCTTGTGTTATATCTAGTTTGAATGTTGGGTTGCATTTTCTCATTGCACAAAGGAGGACATGGGACTCAAGAAAGAAGAGTTGAGAACTAACATTGTACAACATTTTCCAATTGTATGAAGGAAGGACACAGATTCATTATGTTTCAGGAAGATTTATTATTTGAAGAAGGGATGGAATCCAAACTAATTGAAATTTAACTCTTTTGCAATCACTTTTAATTTAAATATAATTCTTCTATTTTTTTAAGCTATTTGTGTGTGATTTTTAATACATGCACAGTGAAATATGATAAAATTGCACTCTTATTGTTTGGATTTAAATTATGCGCATATATCTTCTTATGATTAAACTATTCCAAGTTTAGTGAACATAGATTCTTCCACAATAAATTAATCTCATTTCTCTATCTATACAGGTCAAAATTATTCCCAAACTAGAGTCGACGCTCTTCGTTTCCTATCTAAATTTTTAAAATAAATTAAATGGAATTCCCATATAACATTACCATTTGTTCTTTATATAAACAATGGTTACTTTAGTGGATTAAAAATCAAGCTTCAACATACTACAGAAACTTTTTAATTATCAAGCTAAGAGACAATTTTGGATATTTGGTCTACGGATAAAAATTCATATATATGTGTGTGTGTGTGTATCTGTCTATATATATATATATATATATATATATCTCTCTCTATATATATATATGTATGTATGTATGTATGTATGTATGTATGTATGTATATACAT